>JAIXMR010000022.1:0-262676 GCA_025677835.1 Sporodiniella umbellata
TTACACACGAGAAATGGACGGCCACCAGCACTGCTATCGAAAACACCTACAAGATACAACAACCGTCCATACCAATTGGCACTGTGGGGAGTATTCTTTCTATAATTGACGACTTGGTGCGACTTAAGCTTGATAGAGATGTAGCTGATATTAAATTACGAACCCTAAAACTGCCGAAAAACGAAAAAAAGTTTGCCAAAGCGGTTGCCGCATTTGTTAACAAGCTTCCAACTGTGCCGCTTGATGAGGATATTAATGAATGTGAGCTTTGCTCAAGATTCATTGATCCATTTCTCTCAGGTTTGTTCGACGATCCTAAGGAAGGAGTATATTTGCGCTGGACAAATGAATCAACATTGGAGGCCAAGGAACTGCCCAACAACTTGCGACCAGACTTATCCATCACCAAAACCATTGGTCTCAAGTGGGTAAGAAGCTTAGGATACGGAGAAGTCAAACCTTCTGCGCGTGAAAGTGACCATTACCTGGTAAGCCAAGATCTCATCAAGATGGTACTTTTTTGCAAGAATTCTTTGGATAAGCAGCTGATGGAAGGTGTTCTTGGGATACATGTTGTTGGCCGAACAATTCGGTTTTACGTCCTTGTGTTGCCCGCCACTGCCACATATGTGATGTACTTACTCGCAGAGATCAAGGTGCCAGACTCGATTCAGGGTTTGCCTGGTTTTGTCACCGAACTGCCATCCATTCTCAAGATTCTACATGTCTTCGACACAGTTTGCGTGTGCTCAATTACACCTGAAGTAATTGCTGGTCGACGAACACCAACACTTCCATCAAAAAACTTTCAACAAATCATTTCTAGCTCAAAGAGCCGAAAGCGATCATGCCATCTTCACCGCAGACACAATTGATTACGGGACGTATTGTACCACATTCATGCCTTTACTATCTCTCTTTGCCTCTCCTTACCTTTCTCCCCTTGTCTACTTTTGGCCAAATAAAATTCATCTGCCTTATCTATCTTTCATTTTTTTTCATTTGGCCACCACCTACTATTTTACCTAATCACACAATTGTTTGGGTCATTACATTGGTTGCGATATTTATCCCAGCGCTGGTAAAAGTGCGAGACGGACCCTTTGAAATGACTTTGCTTCATACTGTCGCAAACTTCTGTAATCCTCTTGGACAGTGTCTTACTGCAAAAAACTATGATGCTTAACCTTGCTCTTTGTCACTGTCCAGAACTGTTCTATTGGGTAAAGTTCAGGAGAATAAGTAAGAAGATGCGCACACTTAGATCCTCAATGCTCAATATACTTCTTTATGTTCTCGTGCGTATGAACTGTACCTCTTCTCAATCTTTGCTGGACTATTTCTCTTAATAGAATGAAATCTTGCTTTTTTCAGCAAAAGTTTGTATTAATGTCTCATAAAGTTATTAACAGTACTGCGTGATACTTTAAGATCATGAAATTGTTTCAATGAATGCTCGGTTACCTCAACAACAGTAGCAGATGAATTAGCATCAATAAAGTGATAACAGTCACTTTATGTTCTTCAGTTAAGATGCACTTACGACCTACTTTTTTTACAGCTCTCAAAAGCACTGTCAGGACACACAATATACCAGCTTACCCAACTATAAGCTGCTCGAATATGAATGCCCAACTGCTTTGCTGCAACTGCTGCAGTCATACAATTTTCAGATCGAAAAACTTGACTTTATCCTGGGCTGTATAATGCACATATTCTCGTTTTGGCTTTGCCTCCTTCTATGAATATCTTTATTTTTTGGCTTTTCAAGCAGCAATGGGCTAGTCAGGGAAGTTTTATTGGGGACAGCATTTCCCAAGTACTCTGTATGAGTAGCAAAGCCTCAGCAATAAATTAATTTTGATTAACAATGTAGTCCATGGGCTCAAGACCACCATTCTCATCATTAACATTCCCATGCCCATCTTCGTATAGAAATACTGTACTCATGTTGAATTGCAAAGTATTAAAAAGGAAAATGGCCAGTAGAAAATAATACACACACTCTATTGACATCAATTTTGGCTGACCAATGACGTTATTTTAATTGACCAGTGGCATTGATTTTGATTGGCTGTGATATTACTTTTAGAAATGACTGTATATGTTCATTCATTGAGTGTGGCAATACTTCCTTAACCTTATCAATCGGCGATTGGAAGAATCAATATCTGTTATTTGTATTTACACAAAAAAACGTACCAAGAGAACATCGTCTTCTTCTGTGTGGTAGCCGCTTGGCATTTTAAAGTAAGGGTAGTGTTTTTAGCTATAAAGAGGGGTCAAAGAATATGTTGATAATGCATTTGGTTGTTAAAGGTAATCAGCATCACTGCTGCATATCAGTCAGGCACTGCTGGATTTGGGTTATTTTTTAGTTTCTAAAAGCGAAACACTCTGCTATATGGTAAAATCTATAGAGATTCAAGACTGATATTAAACATGATTAGTTTGTAGGATCGAGGATGTACCCCTTCTTCGATGTAGCCATATGTTCTTATAATGGAAAGGTTGTATACTTGTATATATTCGTTTGCGTTATTCGCAGGTGGATTTCCTTCTGGTTTTTGAGTAATTTTGGGGGAGGTATTGTCTGAGTTGAATTCAGCATACGGAGGTCTATCGGTCTAGTTGTGTTTTAGAGTGATAATAATAGCTGAAAGGAACCTAAAATGGCGGCTTTCCAGAGGTTTACTATATTTGGACAATTTGTGCTTGGGGGTAGCAGACTCAAAAGGTGAATTGTATAGAAAAATGAAGCTTGGACAGGGCAGTAAAAGATACGCGATCAAATACAGCACTACTTATAAACGCATATGTATTGACCAAAAGATAAATAACAGGCGGGCTTCTACCCCTAGATCCTGATATAAACCTTAAAAGCTATGAAGATCGGAAAATCGAATACTTACTCTTGATCGTTCCATTAATTTCCCTCTCGTTCTTTTTTTTTCTTTTTTTCCTTTTTCTATTTAAAACAGGATTGTCAAAGAAATGAATTAATTTAGAACCTTTTCAATAAAAAAAAAAGTATGGCTTTTTAAAGGATAAAATTTTACATCAAAATTGAAGTGTATTGACAATTTGTAGTGATTACTGTCAAAACACAATCCGCCTTTGTTAATAAACTATACAGGTAAAAAAAAAGAGCAACAGAACAAACCGCTAAACCTCTTAGAATGCTGGAAGATTTTAGTATCAAACATCTCATCTCATGGTCTGAACAGGGGGACACTTTCAGTGTCCCTAACCCTACTCGCTTTTCCAAATTAGTCTTACCTCAATATTTTAAACACAACAATTGGCAAAGCTTTGTTAGACAATTGAACAGTAAGGGTATGATTTTAATCCAGAGTAAATAATACTTTACAGTGTATGGATTTCACAAGGTAAACGACATGATCCACACCAATCCTGATAATCAGACCTGGGAATTTAAACATCCCGATTTTAAAAAAGGAGCCATTGATAACCTTCAGCATATCAAAAGGAAGATAAACACAAGGAACAATTACAAATCTCCGACTTTCATACTTCAGCCTGAAGATCCCTTTTATAAAAGCATGCTTTTCATGGAAGACCGTCTATCTCAGGTGTCGCGATCTTACGATAATCTCAAATCGGAGATGGACTCTTTAAAAGCTCTTATATCAATGCAGCAGAGTACTATGATTGACTTTACTCGGCTTTTTGCTGATGTTCTCCAAAACAAATGTAAAAACACAAATACAAACAATAATAAATACACGTATACGTGGCTGCTGACTCACACACGTATACTCTATCTCTGCGCCCTCTTATAGACCCAAACGTTGACCAGAAAGAACTCATCCTATCCAAAGTAAGCCAGCTGCAGGAGATGGTTTCTGAAAGTATATTACCCTTTTCAAATGCTAGTGACACTGAGTGTTATCGTAGTAGGAGCAGTAGCGTTTGTACTAATGCCAGCGATAACACAGACAGTAAGTGCATGTAACTACTTCTACTGGAGCTCTAACATGACTGGTTGCATTTAGATACTAGTTCTACACTTCAGAAAATGGGTTTTGGCAAAGAATCCTTCTTGTTAAATCCAGAATAAAAAAATCAATAAAAAACATCCGAGCGGGATAACTCGGCTTTGTTTTTAGAGTTGTAAAGGTACCAAACGAGACAAAGCAAATGGAAGATCAGGGAGAAATTGGCCGTTGCTGCTCTACATAGATAAAAAGTTAACAAAGTGATACTACTCTAAATCCCCACAGAATATATTACACCATGTTGTTATTGAACCGTACCTTTACCATCATAAAAAAAAAAAGGACTGGCTTATTGTAGATACTCAGATTAAACTGTGTATTTAAAAAGCTAGTGCTTTCTGACCAGTGACTATCATTTTTTGCACCACTAGGCTGCTTAAAAAACAAAAGAAAGCTCAAAGCTTTTATATTATTCAATCTGACAGCGTATGACCAATTCAAGAGGCTGTACTAAATTTTGTAAACTTTAAGAGAAACAGGAGCACATTATCTCGGAGTGGTGAAATCGGTGAGTGGAAGAGACTAGTAGAAAGTTTGTGAAGCGAGACTTTCCTCGGCTTCAAATTGATAAATAGCTGTCCTTATGCGGGCAGTCACCAATTGCGGCTGTCAGTGAAATGTCCAGACTTGAAATAGAGCAACGATTATCACCATTGTTGCTGAGAGTGATGATCGCTGACAATACTTAACATTATAAAAGTCCAAATTTTCTAAGGTTTGGAAAGACTAGACTACACCATTGCATTTTCTGAGTTCAAATAAGCAAATGTAGTCACATATCTTTTACTTGACTGACAGAAAGAGAAAAAAATAAAGGTTATGTTATTTCAATCACATGTACTTGTCAAAGTTGAACCACAGATCAGTTCATTGTTTCTAACTTCTTCGTAGAAATCTGCTCGGATCTTGTGGAGTAGGAATTATTCTACTTCAAACAAACTTAAGATTTTATTTTTTGGTACAGACGATTTTGCTTCGACTCATCTAAAGACATTAATTAGCGAAAAACGTAAATGCGATTCTTCTAAACAATGCTCAATAATTTTTAGTTAACAAGATCTAACATTTTGAACAGATAATGCAAAGTCATGCATTGAGTCGCTGGATCTTGTGTGCCCACCAGATAGATATACAGGACGAAAAGGAGCAACATTGACACCAAGTAACTGACAAAAAAAAAAAGAGGGTACAGAAATTAACCTTTTTGCGTTTAGGCGAAACAAAAGGGTTAGCAGAACTCTATAACATTCCTATTCATCATACACCTTCTAAGGCAAAAACTTTAGTCAATTGGAACCTTCCTACAGACAGACAATATGACCTGGGTGTAGTCGTTTCCTTTGGCTATTTTATTCCACCACACATTATCTCTCAGTTCAGATTGGGTGCAGTCAATGTGCATCCTTCGCTACTACCTAGTTATCGAGGCGCGTCTCCCATTCAGCATACTATATTGAACGGAGACAGTCAAGCGGGTGTAACCGTACAAGAATTAGACGATAAAGAGTTCGATGCTGGGAGAATACTAGCTCAAAGAGAAATGGTAGATAGATACAACTTCAAATATATATATATATATATATAGGGCTAAATAAAAATTAAATTTAGGATCTGGGAAGTTCTGCACCAGAGTATAAAGAGTTGAAAACCCAACTGAGTATTATTGGCAGTAAACTACTTGTAGAAACTTTAAAGAGTTTGGACAACAAAAAAGCCTCGGCTGTAACTCAGGATGTTTCCAAGGCTACTAAGGCTCCCAAAATAAACAAGTCGTGGTCTGAAGTTAATTTTAAGGACGTAGAAGCATGGAAAATAGAGCAACTTGATAGAGCAATAGGCCATCAATTTTCCTTACGCACAACTTATGTTAAAAAAAAGAAGAGAAAGTTGAGAACTTATACAGTTCAACTGTTGCACGTTTTCGTTCCTTCAGACCCTTGTAGCCTACTTGATGAAAGCATGCCTCCTGGTAGCTGGATATGGCATGCACCGACTAATTCTATTCATATTCTTTGCAAGAATCAAACCATTATTGCGTGTCCTACCTTAAAGTTAGAAGGAAGAGATGCTATTCTAGCCAAAGATTTTGTCAACGGATTCGACCCTGAAGGCCTCTTTGGAGATGAACCTCTTTTTAGCGAAGAGGATAGAAAAAAGGCTGCAAAGGCACTTTCTGCAATGAAACCTTATTCTAATAAACAGTAAATTTCTTCACTATTCTCTTTTACTTTTAGTTGTTTATTAAATTGCCAAGTTAAATAAGGTTTGTTCAATCGGTATTGCATCTTGCTCAGCTTGAAATACATGGTCATCTAATGATTCATTGATGTAGCATCTAAACAAAAGACCTAGAACAGAAGAAAAAGCCTGTGCTTGAGGTCCAACCAATATTGAGTCCGCAATAGAGCAAATGTCAAGATAGATATGGGCATCTTGTTGAGGGCTCCCAAAGACTAATGCTTGTTCTAGTGACTGGTATCTTTCTACATAAGCAAGTGGTGCCTTGAGCAACGAGCTACTGAGTGAGTCGACAGCCTCGATTATCCGCTGAAGTGAAGTTGCTCGATGTCGTATCCAAACTGGCAACGTGGGCTGGTTTCTCCATTGAGTGAAGTGACTTAACCATGTCACCCCTGCTAGAATGGCTAAACGGGGAATAGCAATTAAAGCTAGTGGCTCAGAGCATTGAATTGACTGAACGTCTAGTAGTCCATGATCGAGGACTCTTTCTAAAGTTAAAGGTAGCAGTTGTGTAAAAGGATCATTGAAAACGTCATGTAACACAGGTTTGGGGAAAACTGCAGTATTCTGAGTCAGAAATAGATGGGCGTGATTTTCGAAAACTGTATGGACGTAACAATCATATAGTGCGTCTTCAAAATGACACCAGGAGGTCTCAAAAGCATCCAGATCTAGTTTAATCAGCTCTTCTTTCTCTTCTGTTTTAGATCGACTTAAAAACGAAAAGAAGGAGACATCCGGGCGTTTCTCTAACATCCTACGCATCTTTAGTCGAACGTTCTCTAATGCTTGGTATAGTTGATCCGCAAAAGGTTTCAAAATTTCGCTAAATCGCTCCAAATTTCTAATGTGGTATTGATGATGGATCACTTGAGCTGCAAACCAAATTGGCTCGTGATACCGTTTGGCATGTTGTCCTGGAGATGCAGACGCTTGTATAAGATGTAGTGTGTCCAAATATATACGCTGTTGTTGATGGACTTGCCATTCAACTTTCTTTGTCTTTATGTCTTCCTTTTCTGAGAGGTATTTTAGCTCTTGAGTACTCATCAGCCATTGCTCGTCTAATATACATGTTTGCAATCTTTTATAAGATTACCAATAGCAGTTGAATCGTTTCTATGCTTACCTGCATGATAAAGTAGAGATATAAAGTTTCCAGCTTTAAGTGCTGGTCTTTCAAAACGAATGCTTGGCCAAGACTTTAGTGATAAAATTTGTGCAGTAGCAGTAGCAGAGTGGTCTTTTTTTGTATTGCCTGCTTCGCTTGTCATATTTTCCATAACTAAACGAATAGTGTAAACTATAAAAGGATCTAAGCGAGGCATTTTGTCGAGAGTTGTTTATGTATAATGTTTAAAGACGAAAAAAGTAAAATAACAATAAAAAAAAAAAAAAGGCCTGAAGAGCTGCTTTAATTTGGTTTTATTTCAATCTCCATCTTGCCTTATTTTGTATCAAGGCGTTACTGTATTTTGTATCTGACTGCATAATAAAAAAAAACTCAACAAAAAGCAGTAACTCCCTGTAGTCGATTAGTTTGTTACTACTGAATCGTCATGTATTGGTCTGAATAAAAATTGTGGTTTATTATAAAGACGCTTTCATAGAAAATAAAAAAAACTAGAGAATAAATACAGCTTATGAGCTATTCTTTTCTTTTTTAAACTGAAGCCTTGAAAGTTGCTGGATTACGCTGTTCTATTAACGTATGTGTGATTATAGTATACGCTCCTATTACAGAAAAGGAAATTCCTTTTTTTTAGTTTTAAGCCTATATAGCTAACGCTGTCTACTTGTTTGCTGGTTTTATAGTTCATGAATGTTTTTTTTTTTTACAGTTTTCGTTCATTGGAGAGAAATATACTTTTAACAACAACATCAGTGTCATCCAAAAAAAAAAAAAAAAACAGTCCAGGAGTATATAGTAGTAGACAGCATTAGGCCATATTAAACTGTGGTTAGCAACGCGTAGGCTTTTTTTTTACAATAGTCACTGGTCTGACCACTATGCAGTACTCTGTGTAACCTTATAGAAACCACGCAGCCATTGTTTAGAACTGAGATTTTTACCCATTGTACTGTTCTTCCCATTTTTCCATACACCTTATTCCAATGAGCTTTTCAGGACAAGGCTATACAACTGGCGGGTACAACCCTGGATACTATCCGCCATATCAACAGTCGTATCCTTCTGTACCGCAAGGTTACCCTCCTCCACCACAAGGTTACCCTCCTCCATCACAAGGCTATCCTCCTGCACCACAAGGTTACCCTCCTCCACCACAAGGCTACCCTCCTGCACCACAAGGTTATCCTCCCACACAACAAAATTATCCACCTCCACCGCAGCACCAAGGTTACTCATCAGCCTCCCCGCAGGGTTATTCTCCGCATCCGCAGAGCTATCCACCATCATCCCCTCATGGGTATCCATCTCAAGGCTACCCTCCTCAGAATCCAAGTCTTAATGTGAGATTTCTAAAAGATCTACAAACAGCTTACAAATTCTAGAGCCCACCGCCACCACCCTATGCAACACAAGATCCAGCATTTTCTCCTCACGATCCAACTCTGAGCCAAGCCAACTATCCACAGCCACCTCATTCTTCTCATAATCCCTCCAGTATGTTTGAAAAAAGAACTATATATATATATATATATATGTGTGTATTGATTTTGTTTTCTTTTTTTTTTAAAAAAAAAAACACCAGTACCTTATGGTCAGCAACAGCCCAACATAAATCCAAACGATTTTGTGATGCATGTTGATCCTAAACTAAGAAATGCACCGCCTCCAAACTTCCAGCTTTCTAACTGTAAGCATTTGTACTACAGTTGCAGTCCCCAGCTAATGTGCATTAGGTCAAGGAAGAAAAAGGGCTCTATTGATTGGGATTAACTATTTTGGTACCTCTGCTGAACTCAAGGGGTGCATTAATGATGTACACAATATTAAAGACTTTTTGGTAACGATGTATAACTTTCGCCAAGATGATATGGTTATTTTGACAGACGATCAACAAAATCCTCAGAGCATCCCCACAAAACAAAATATGATACGGGCTATGCAATGGCTAGTTAACGGCGCTCGACCCAACGACTCGTAGGTATTCATATGAGCTAAAGAGTAACTAACAAGTATGTTTTTTTTTCTTAGCTTTTTTTTTCATTTTAGCGGGCACGGAGGAAGGGTATGTATAATAGTAGCATCTACTTTTTTTTAATTATTTTCTTGTATTAGATGAAAGACTATGACGGTGATGAAGATGATGGGTACGATGAGACTATATATCCAGTAGATCACAATGTTTACGGCCAAATCGTTGATGATGTAAGTAGGAGGACAAATCATTACAGTTCTAAACAGAGAAACAGATGATGCATGACATTATGGTACGTCCCCTCCCACCTGGCTGTCGATTGACAGCCATCTTTGATAGCTGTCACTCAGGAACAGCACTTGATTTGCCATACATTTACTCAACACAAGGTGTATTGAAAGAAAGCAGTCTGTTTAAAGACGCTGGGAACAGTTTGAAAAATGCTGGCCTGGCTTATGCTTCTGGTGATGCTTCCAGAGCAATTTCTTCAGTCATGTCTCTTGGGTCAAGAATCATGAACGGAGGTCTAGGAAGTGGAAGAGCAGCCCAGGTGAAGCAACAGAAGTCGTCACCAGCCGATGTCATTATGTTCTCAGGCTGTAAAGACTCGCAAACTTCAGCTGACGCCTACGAAAACGGCCGAAGCACTGGCGCTATGAGTTATGCGTTCACTACCGCTTTAAGAAGTAACAGAAATCAGTCTTATTTACAGCTGCTCAATTCTGTTCGGATTATTTTGAAGCAAAAGTACAATCAAAGACCTCAGCTTTCATCCTCTCATCCTATGGATGTCAATTTACTTTTTATGGTCTAAATATAAAGAAAAAAAAAGTAATACAATAAAGGAACCAGAAAAGAGCGAATATAGCTCTTTGGTATTCAATTTTTAGATTAAAATATAAGGATATTATCTGTGATAAGATATTTTATTTTAAATAAAAACCGTAAAACAAATCTAGTTCTGTTTGTTTTACTGAAGTGACAACACTCTCAATTGTATGACCATCTGTATGTTTTTTATATTGCTACTGTTTGGCAAGAGGAAGTTTAGGATATAAGTGTTTAGAGTAAAGCCTATCCTATTACGGAAAAAAAGGACTATTACCAAAAAAAACAAAAAGTAAAAACATCGCTTGACTATCTATTTCTTTTCTTTTAAAAGAAAAAAAAATGACAACCAAAAAATTTTCCAAGCTTAAAGCCTATCTAAGTTCGAACTATACAGAGTTTGCCGATGAACAAACTTCTCTACGCCTAAACTCATTATACTCTGATTTCTCTAATGCTCATGCTGTGAATCCATTTGCTTATGATGCCAACGTCGAATTTTGGAAGTGCATCATACTAGACTGTAATGAGCAAGGTCTTTTAGGGACAGTAGACTACGCCACAGCCATAAACAAAACCACTTTGCCAGGAGAGTTCCATCGACCACTTAAAGGGAAACCTTTGGCTTTATCGTGTGTATTGGTTAGTAAACACATAGATACACATAGCAGGTTTTGAACTGACCTATTTTTACATTCACTAGGATCGGTTAGAGAAAGAAGGCACTATAGTTCAGATTGATAAGTTTATAGAACTGTATGCACCCAAGATAGGATGGTCACAGTGGTTTTACAACAAAGTATCACCTTGGAGTTACTGGGGTCAATCGTTATCTGCACACCAGCTGTTGTATATAGTTATGCCTACTATAATAGCGATTGCAAAAAAAATTCTTTCTGATCACTTCAGTACTCCTATTATACGAGGGACGGATCATATAATGATTTTTTCGGAATTTAGAGCGAAATACGCACATCGGCTTGTGAACGACTTGGAATTAACAGATAACGATCTGGAGCTGGTTTTGAGATATCTAAGCTCTGAGCAAGGTATAGCCATAGCAGATGGTATAAAAGGATATGGAACTACTTACAACGTAAGATAAAGAGGTATTTGAGACATATGCTATAGGATATTGATTATTCGATAAACAACTAGGTGATAAAGTTCCCACCAAAACAAGGCGAAATAGCAGAGATTACAAAACACGATGAGGCTCTGATAAATATACGAACTACATGCAATGCTCTTTCATTGCAAGTAGATGAGCTTCAGAAAAAATCTGAAGAGTTTGCGCAATTGTCGATCAAGGAACATACCAGTGGGCATTTAGCAAGAGCACGATACTATCTCAGAAGAAAAAAAAACTTGGATCAGGTACTAGAAAAAAGACTGAGGTCTATGGAAACAATGGATACCATTTTGATCAAGATTGAAACTTCACATGACGATATACAAGTTGTACAGGCGTTCAACGCTGGCGCTGGTACATTGCGAGATTTATTGAGTCAAGACGAGTTGAGCATTGAAACAATTCAAGAAGTAATGACAAAGGTTTCCGATTCACTTGAAGAGCAGAAGAAAGTGGAGGATGCTATGCAGACCGGATTAGAGGACAGCTCTTTTGATCAAGATTTAGAACAAGAGCTAGCCGAGTTAGTAGAAAAAGAAGCAGAACCTATAACAAGAGAGCTTTCGGGAGAAAATGTAATCCAAGAAGGCACGAAAAACGAATCTGAAGAACAAAATGCTGTTATACCTCTAGAAAGTACATCACACTCTGAGTTAGCCAGACTAAAGCATATGTTTAACAATATTCATCATACCCCTAGCTCTGAAAAGAATATACAAAAACAGCCAGAACTGGCTTAATAAAAACCACTTATATATAAATACTAAACAATCAATTGTTTATAAACTTGAACAAACTATAAAAGGCTATCTTTATTTTTGAGTTTAATGCTAGGACATACTTCCTTTCCGTTATCTGTTTCTCAATTAATATTGCTAGTTTTCCTTAGAAAACAAAACAAAGTAGAGTAAGGTACCTTCCTCAGATGAACCCTTTACTTTTTTGTTACAGTGTTTACGACAATTTCTTCCAATTCAGAGGTCTATATTTATTTACTAAATGTAGGCTCTCGAAGGTATCAAGTTTTGCGTAGATAGAAGTTCAAGCAGTTTCCATCTCCGTTTCATGAGCTTTGGTTTCAAATCGTATTTTTTCTTTCAACCTAAAGAACATGTCAAATCTTCAACCCTTTACTTTCTATAACCCAAACCCAACACAAAATGAGATAGAGGAACCTAAATACAACTTTCGAAATTCTGAGGGGGCTCATGATATTGCCACTTCACAAGATCCCCAACCGGTCACTGATCTTAACCCGCATCCTGAAGTACAAGAAACGAGACGATTGGAGGCACTTGAAATGCAAAAAACAGTAAACAAAGGCAATCTGTTATTCTTTATATTAAAAAAAAAATTAGCAAAAAAATGATTTGGTAGATAGTTTGAGACAAATGGATCTGTTTGGTAACAATGACGATGGGCATTCTACACTAAAAAGGGCGCGCGACGATAGTGACGAAGAAATGGAAAGTGCTATAAAACTTTCTAAGCACAGTACTCCAAAACTAAAGAAAAAACTACCCAAAAAAAACATATATGCGTAAGAAACAGGCTCCAAGTCTGTTTATTAAGCTGAATATCCTATCTATAGTGACCAGATTATGTATGCAGAGTATCTCGAATCAATACCTGGAGACTTTGCTGAAGAATGGCTAAGTGTCGTATGCCCAAAAGGAAAAAGATGTTTTGTGACTTCTGGGCGTGGGCAAACAATAGCAAGAACAAGAGGGGGAAAGATGATTAACCGATTCCAGTCTATATTGCCTAACGGGTCCTCGTATGATATGAAACTAGAAAATAGTTGTACAACTAACGTCTTCGAAATTTTAGAGACTATATTGGTACCGAGTATACCATTTTGGATTGTGTGTACAATCCAGTCAATTGGACATTTTACGTACTTGACTTAATGTGTTGGCGAGGATATTCTGTTGCTGATTGTGATACAAGCTTTAGAAGCTTTTGGTTACATACCAAGTTTGATTCTAACGATCTTGATTGCGCAAATAGTGAAAACAGATTTTACAAGTTTATTCCTCTCAATTTTACAGCAACGAGTGAGGTACTAGCCATAGCAAACAACCCAGAGGGTTACTTGAATGACTTCCAAAAAAAAATGTATGGTGCTGAGGTGGACGGCTTACTCTTCTACCACAAGCAAGCTCACTACGTTGGTGGAAGTACACCTTTGGTCTGCTGGGTACCTTGCGATCGAATTCCGGAGCTTGTTTCTTATTTGTAATCTAATAAACGTAAACTTTCCACGCAATTGAAAGAGAAATGACCAATTTTTAACACTTAAAACTATTGTATCAATAACGATCTATCTATATTGTACTTAATAAGGAGAGCCTAGATAAAAAAAACGAGTTCTGCTTTTATTTCTTTTTCTTATTTTGTATTCTGAAAGCGATCATCGGCCGCTTTATCTCACTTATGTGGACTTTTATAGGCTATAAGATGGAAAAATACCTATTAAGAAGTACAGCGCCTACTAAATAAAGGCTCGTTAGCTAAAGAGCACTTTAGTAACAAGCTGATCTATTTTGCTAATATTTAAACAAGAAGCCACTAAAAAAAGTCTTATATCGTTGTCGTTTAGAAGCTACAAATGTATCTTTACACAACATGTATATGTTTCTAATTGAGGCTAAGGTAACATAAGTTGTCCTCAGATAGCAATTCTTACTACACTGCTTTATATTTAATGCCATATTTTTTTCCTTTTGGGCTGGAGTCTTTCGTTTTTTCTTTAATAATGCTATTTTAGACGAAACATTTTGATTAAAATCTCCAGTACAATTTTATATCCGCAGAATAAAAATCTGTCTAATAACTGTCACGCTTTAAACTAAAAAGTTCCTCTTTTATTTCTTTCAAGACTTTCAAAGTATGCCGTTGGAAGATGTTCAAAAAGTAATGGGGGAGCTGTCATCTATTGGGCAGTTTGTACTTGCTCTCATTGGTATCTTCATAACCTTAAAGCCTTTTTTCCAACACATGGATGCTCTGCTACCGAAATCAGTAGTTGATTGTTTGTCGATCGTCTTCCAAACACTGGGTCTGCTTGACATAACTTATTATTTAAGACCTAAAGAATATTACGAAAAACGTTCCAAAGAGCTAAAAAGTAAACAAAAAAGAAATGAAAACCAACTCCATATACTTTTATATGTATATAGTTGTAACAATAAAAATAAAGGACATTTTCCTATTCAAGAAACTAAATAGACCTTAGGGAGCGCACTTGCAACAATTTACAGTGCTTCACATATTTGCATAAATTCGCCCATTTCGCCTAACAACCCTTCTATCTGGGCTTCAGGACTTAAAAACACCGGAAATTCTTGCTTTATGAATTCTGTTTTACAAGTAATTTGATTTAAATCTACTCTTCTCGTCTTAAACATTATAAATAGGCACTGTCTGCACTTCCTTACCTACATCAACATTTGAACGATTTTAGCAAGTCTGCTTCAGGCATATCTCTGCCCGTAGCACGCTCGCTCTTGCTCACCCTTAGAAGGCTTGTAAAGCCGGTTGACCGTCAGTTTTACCTAAATTTTTTCTATCAGCGTATATACTTCAATCCAACAGAAATTGTCACAGCCCTTTCGTCCAACCGCCGCATTATTAGCCGAGAACAGCAGGACGCGGAAGAGTTTTTTCAGCTAGTCTCAAGCGCATTGGATACAGAAGGTCAGCGAGTTGCCCAGGCATCTTTGTCGGGGGGCGGCTTAAAAAGTTTGATTCAGGATCAAAAAAGAACCGAGTATTGTAATCCTTTTACAGGATTGTTAGCGAGTCGACTATCATGCTTAACGTGCGGGTATACAGTCAAGTATCTTCAGTACCCCCTTTTACTATATAAGAAAGTAATATTGAACTAAAAGAAATAGCCTTCTCTCTTTTTTTTTATATAATTTAGGGAGCTATACGACACTTCGCGTTCAACAACATTCAGCTGAATGTACCCAACAAAGTATAATGAATACATTAACCTAGCTTATGAAAAAAAGTATATTAAACGATCAAGCTTCACTTTTCTTTATAAAAAAAAAAAAACAGTCATCAGCCACACTAGGTGAATGTCTGTCTCAACTGACAGCTATAGAATATCTAGACGATGTCTCCTGTCGTCTGTGTTCATTCAAAGCAACCCTTAGATCTCTTGAAAAGGAGATCCAAGGTGCCAAAAAAAAGAAGAAACTCATTGCTAAAAAGAAGCTAATGGAAAAAACTCTTAAGGAAAACCAGATAGAGAATGAAGAGATTGAATGTGTACGTACCAGCGGCAAAAGCACGAAACAGGTTATGGTAGCTAAACCTCCAAAAATATTATGTCTGCATGTCTCCCGTTCAGCTTATCTTCAAACTGGTATGGTGTACAAAAACCCCTGTCATCTTTTATTCCCCGAGGTTTTGGATTTGGCACCGTTCGCGACAGGAGGCGATCTGAACACAACCAATCCCCGAACACCTATTTCTGTTGGTAAAGGCTCGCGTGTGCTTTATGAGTTGATGAGTGTAGTTGTACATTATGGAAGTCACAGTTCTGGTCACTTTGTGGCATATAAAAGATGTATCTACTCAGATGGGTGTGCATGCTCGTTATGCCAAAAAATAGAGGATTACGCACCCCAAGATATTTGGTACAGGATATCTGATACAAAAGTGGATAAATGCCATATTGAAGATGTGTTAAACTCCAATCCATATATGTTATTTTACGAAATAATAGAGGGATCAGATGATGACTTTGAAGATGGCCAAGACTCTAAAGAATCTCTCAAGGAAGCAGACACAACAAAGCCAGCTCAAAATAAGATAAAAAAACCTGTAGAAAACAAAGAAATAAAGTCAGCAGAAGATAAAGCAAAAGACTTGGATAGTGAACTGTACAATTCACTTGATGAAGCTGCCAAAGAAGCACTACTTTTAGCCAATGCACTGATGGCTCAAGACGCTAAATAAAACAAAGGAGAAAACCTGTTTTTTTTTGTTTTGTTTTGCTTTGCTCTGTTTTCCTTTCTTTTAGTATCACACTATCTGCGCAACGTTTGTTTTGGCTTAGCTTTAGTCATAAGTTGTCAACAATTTTTTGGTTCAAAAAGGAATAGCATAAAAAAAAGTGGTACAAAATGCTTCTATCAAAACAAACAAGTAGTGTAATGCTGTAATTCCTAAGATATATCACAATTTCTGGATCAGTGAAAAGATCTTGACTGCAATTTTACATAGCTATACAGACTGTTGAGCAGATCGTAAAAAGTAGAAGACCTCTATGTACAAAAGAAAGGCCTTATAACCATCAAAACAATATATCTCCTTGCTTTGTACAGTATCTCACTGCCACATATATATAGAATAGTATTCCGCTCTAAGTTAGGTGCTGAAGAGCTTTTATTTAAAAAACAATACTTTAAATAGCCCAGTCAGATAAGGCTGAGTGAAAAAAAAACAAATTATTGATACCATACTTACATTTACGAATAAATACAAGCATAGACTTTGCTTCACTGAAGGTTCAATTAAAGAAGTCTTTCCAATGACCAGATAAAACTACTACTACACGTTGCTATACATGCCCTTTTATTGGCAATGCATAGGCTATCTTAAACTGTTTATTAAAATACAGCTTATGTTTCTTTGCAGTGTTATTGACAAAAGAAGAAAATCTTGAAACATTCTGCCAAATGATGACCCAGACAGCAATTTCCGTATACCATTTTTTGATTCGTATAAACATGCATGTGTATCATTTAAAGCCGGGTTTTCATCTTTCGACTACATAACAACACTATCCCGCTTTTTCCATACTAGAACTGTCAAACACAAGGCTGGATCAGCTTTTTTTGTATAACGTTCCCATGATACGAATTTTGCTTTATTACTAGAAAATGCATATATGTAGCTATATTAATTTTTTTTTTTATGAATAAAGCATTATTTAGCCAAAAAAAGAAAGGGGGGATTGAATAGGGTATTTGGATTACACATCATGCTGTTGCTATTGGGCTAAGAAATTAAATTAAAGATGAACAGCCCTCGATTCGAGGGTTTTTTTGTTGAGAAAAGGTTAAAAGCAATTTGAACGTAAAAGTAGCGGCTTGTAAATAGGGACAATGGATTCAATAGAAACCGTTTGTTTTACGATAACAATAGTGATACTTCAATCTAATCATATATTTGGGCATAAAGCATGTCTGGCTTTTATAGTGGTATGTATTGTTTTTGATATGACCTAATAACATTCTATCAGACCTACAAAGTCCTCTAAAAGTCTTACTTTCCCATTCCTCAGGCTCAATTAAGCGACGAGAGGACCAAGTATATAGTCAGATTATGTTGACTGCTTTGAGTTTACTTGTTTTCTTGATAATCTGCACTTTTTCCGGACAGTAGTGTAACATGAAGTTTTTTCTTTTTATTTTTTATTTGCAGAGTAAAAAGACTAAACGCGATTTTAGTAGCTTTTCTCAACTGAAAATTGATGGATGTGGTACGTTATCTTCTTTTACAATAGCTGTAGCTCAAGATAAACTGTAAGGGGCTTTCAGCAATTTCATCGTACCCACAAAGCTACCTTGAGCTCCCAGATATACATCAAATATTCGATAGCGATCTTCATTAGTGTAACATTAAGGCAAAAGAAAACAGGAATTTGACAGGCTGTAGCTAAAAAAAAAATGGAGGTGCGTAGTAGCCACATGAGCATCTGCCCCTAAAAAAACTAGAACCAAAAAAAAAAAAAAAAAATAACAAAATTCTTGAGGAACAAAAAAATGGAATTAGACAATAAGAAGACAAAAACAATCTTGAGGCGAAAGCAATATAATAAATTTACAAATAGAAAAACAATGGTGCTAGACCTTTATTATAGGAGTAGGAAACTGAAGTTTCCTGTGAAGATGATACGAGATCTGTACATAGTCGGGATCTTCATCTGGTGTTATGAATGAGTGTCGTAGCATGAAGTCAATCATCACTAATATATGTATATACGTGTAAGGTATACAGTTGTTTCAAAGAAAAAAAAAAGCTTACCGATAGCCGAATTCACTTTCCACTCTCCATTCAGTATTGTTTGTTTCACCTGTTTTTTACAGTCAGTGACCACACGCTACGAGTATTGTACTTTACCTTTTCTAGAGGCCAAAAATAAAAACAATCCACTTCTCCATCACGGGGTGTAGGTTTGAAATCTTTTGGTAGTTCAAGATCGAAAATATATCTAAAAAAAAACCAAATTAAGATTACACTTTTTACTAGATTGTCCAATATGTTGACAAGAGAAAAAAAAATCCTACTGTGTTTCTGGTTGTAATCCATTTGGTGTAGAAGTGTAATAGGTAACAGCATTTGTACTACGTGCCTGGAAAAATAAATGACTTAAGTAAAGAGCTCAGTCGATTTATATGTACCTTTGAAGCTAGCTCCGGTGGTATACTTGCTTCTTCGTCGCATTCTTTGATTATAGTGTCTTTGATTTTGTATTGGTAGGTGATTCCGCCTGCAACCTAAATAGCAAAATGAATTAGATTTGCAAATTTATGTCCGTGTTTTTTTTCTCTTACACAGTTATCCAATAGCCCCGGCCAAGTCTGTTTAGTTTTAGACCTTCGAGCAATCCACATATATATTTGACCATCGTCAGCTACAACATAAGCATTGAGATGAGCTCCAAAAGTAGAAATACCAAAGAGAGGTGTCGCGGCGCGCTCAATTACAAAAACTATCTCTTTATTTCCATAAACTGGATAAAGCTCATTCCGCCAACCTTTTAGAACAGGAAACTCTTGACGGTTACGCCAAGTATTGGCCAAATCTTTGATTACTTCTGAGCGTTTCTCAAAAGTATCGACCCACGGCGCAAATGAAACTTGGTTTTGTTGTATGTTGAAAGGAGAGGGAAGGTTGCTATTGTATATTTTGAGAGAGGAAACGACACTTGGCAGTATATGACCAATCAATGCACCATCATGCTCAAATGGAATTGGTATGTCCTCCATGCTTTTGAAGGAATAAGGGAACTTGTCGCAAGACTGTGCTGCTTCTAACAAAGATTGATGGACCTTCATATTATTATTATTATTATTATTATTATTATTGTAAAAGCGAAAAACAATGTTAATAACAGAAAAAAAGGGGGGTTTATATAGTTACTTGAAGTTAAAGTTTGAAAGTATATGGACTAAGCCCCAGACTTTTATATACCACGACAGTTACTTTGGCCTATTTAGATTTCAGACATTTTTGTTGGCCATCAGTCTGTTTGTCTAAAGAGAGGATCGATCATGCATCTCGTAAGGATGGGAAAAGACGGTGTAACAAACATAAACCAAGTCTTTCAAGGAGAGGTTGACCCCGAGAGTTTGTTTTATTTTTATTTTTAAAAAAAGAACTAACTGAGGTAACTATAAACTTCTATTTTGGATTGAGTCAGCTTCAGTCTATAAAAAAAACTCCTTATCTGACACAGTGTTTGTTTAGAATTGCAAATGGTTTGCTTCAGACATTACATTAAATGGCGGCGCCTTAACCGTCTGAATTGAAGGGAGAGGGATTCTCGACCAACACTTTTATTAAAGCTTGTCATCTCTGAGTCTGCTCAACAGCAAGCTCGTTATAGATTAAAACCGTTAACACTAATTATGTTTTGAAAGTTTTAAATATGCATTGAGAAAAAAGAACAGTTGAACCAAATGTTTTATAAATTGATGTCCAAACTCAACTATCTACTAGCTTTTGTTCTTTACAATTCCATATAACAGTAAGAGATGGGGAAAAACATTCTCTTTTGATAAATACACTTTTCAAACAAAATGGCAGCTATAACCACAATAACGGTACTTGAAAAAAGAAAAGCGTTTGGTATAACTATTGTAGTCCACGTTAAGTATCGACAGAAATCAAACCTAACTTGCTTCCAATGGTACACTACCCAAAACCTTGTTTTCTTTCTGCGGAAACACGTTAGCTAATTATCCGTAACAAAAATCCTAGAGCCATTGGCCCATAAAAATTCATTGGTAGCCGATTATTGACAAATGATGCAGAGTTACTTCATGAAATTAAGATTTGGTTTCTGAATACAAAAAGAGCACACAAGCACAGATGTTCTTAAACACAAAGTGAAAAATAAAACGGATATACCTGTGCTTTCTCCATAGAAGCCTCATTCAGTGTTTTTATTTTTATTTTTATTTTTATTTTTTTATTCGAAAAGGAGGTTTAATAAAGGAGTTTGTTTTGCCATTTCTATAAAACAAAAACATCCTTGAAAAACTGGAACTTTATGAGGGATATACATATGACCGTGCTAGTTGCCTCAAATATAGAACATTACGTGTACATGTATTTAGTGTTTTACTAGCTTCAAACTTTTACTTTCAGTAGCTCAAATAAAAGTCTAATGTGTTCTACTGGAGTAAAAAAAATGTCTTTTCAAGTAGCTCTATCATTGTTTATTTCTCTTATTGTTTTTTTTTTTACTATACCGCCGTTATTGACTAACTTTCTAAAAAGCACTTAACTGAGTACTACAAATCTAGAACTAAACTCAAATTTACTTTAACTAATCATATGTACTCTGGTGGCGGCATATAGGGCTTTTTATTTTTATACCTCTAGACTAAAACATAACACACTCCTGTTCCTGCTCTTCAATATAAATATGTTTTTTATTTTCCTTTATGGTGTCTTCAAAATAGACACATATATTCCTATATACATCTAGTGTTTTTAAACAACCTACACTAATACAGAGCGCTTATGTAGTAGGAATTATCAAAAAAAGTCTTTTTTTCGATGTGTTTTGAACCGGTACATAACGTTTCCAAAACTAACGCTGTATTTCATAATATAACTTATATACAAATATACAACTTCCGTTTTGGAGTCACTTCACATAAGCTAAAAATAATAAAGAAGCTTTTTTCTTTTTTTTTTTTTTTACTTCCAGCACTCAAATTTGTATAATATAATCGCTTTGAAGACTTTGTGATCATTGTCTGTATTAGTCTCTTGAGTATTTAAAGGTATGATTAGCCCATGATTTAAAATGTGCTTTAGAAATACTGAAGTAGTCCAAGTATATATTTACTAGACATATCAGTGTGTCTGCTTTAAATAGCAATATTTAATGAGAAAAGATCTTCATTTTTGCTTTTAATTTTAATGACAAAATACGCAGGTACAGAAGTATAAAACCCTACAGTTTCCTGGGTAATACACGGGAAAAAAGCCCAACTAGAGAAATAGGCCATCGTTTCATATTCCTATGAAGCTCAAGATTGTTTATTACTTTATATACATAAGGTCTATAGTTTTTTTTCTGAAATGTTATTGCCTATATTCATTCTATACCAGTTTCGAGGCTTTTATCATTCAAAATTGTTTTCAAACTTGTACTGAGCCAAATGTTTTGAGTTCAATAGATGTAAGTCGCTATACAGTATACTATATAAGGAGTAAGGTGTCTGGGTGCTAACGTCAAACAATAATGTATCAAAAATGTATGCTGAAAACCCTTTAAAACAAAAAATCAAAGTACGTTAAGTAGTAAAAGAAAAGTATCATTTAGCTCTGTACTAATAAAATTATACACTCAATACATACGATAGTTTAGCAAGCAATACTTCTTTTAACTAGAAAATTGTACAGCTGCTTTACGAGACACTTCGACAGGAAAGGCCTTATATTCACTAAAAGCCAAAAAAAAAAAAAAGTTCTAGAAGCAGTAGTTTTTCAAAGGCTCAATGATCAGTGACAGCCAATTTTCTTGTATCTGTACTAAAACAGGTACCGTCGTGTATCCGTGACTTACAATGACTGCTTTTTTTTCTGTCAAAATAAAAAAAAAAAAAAAAAAAACTCTATTTTTGATTTAGATTAACAAAGGACATCGATCGAACATGGCAAAAAAAACAGTGCATCCTGAAAAACGAGTAAACAAAAAGGAAACTAAGCGATCTTCAGATTTAGACGATTTGCAAACACTGGAAGCTAAAGCCAACCAGCCTGTAAATTTTCATTTCAATAATCAGCCAGCACAATCATTGATACCAGTATTCTTTATTTTATATAGGAAAGTTACAAAGATACTAAGCTGTTTGAAGAGTTACCCATTTCTGAAAAGACAAAAAAAGGCTTAAAGCAATCCAACTTCAAAATGATGACCGAGATTCAAAAGAAGGGGATTCCACTTGCGCTAGCAAAGAAAGATGTTCTTGGCGCTGCCAAAACAGGAAGCGGGAAAACACTGTCCTTTTTGATTCCTGTAAGAATTTACATGTTCTGTGCAGTGAGTGCTAGTGAACTAAAACATTTATTAGATCTTGGAAATTTTGTTTCGCCAGCAGTGGAATTCAGCAGATGGTTTAGGTGCACTTATCATTTCACCTACTCGGGAGTTGGCTGTTCAGATTTTCGAAGTGTTAAAAAAGATCGGCAAGTTCCACAGCTTTTCTGCAGGTTTGATTATTGGTGGCAAAGAATTTAAAGTAGAACAAGAGCGTATCAGCCGAATGAACATTTTGGTCTCAACCCCAGGTCGCCTTCTGCAACACATGGATCAGTCTGTTGGATTTGATTGTGACAATTTGCAATGTCTCGTGTTGGATGAAGCTGATCGAATTATGGACATGGGCTTTCAAAACACTATGAATGCTATCATTGAAAATCTTCCCCGCCACCGCCAAACGCTCATGTTTTCAGCCACACAAACCCGATCTGTCAAGGACCTTGCTCGGCTTTCTCTCAAAGATCCGGAATATGTGGCTGTTCACGAGCGTGCAGAACACAGTACACCCAAAAGCCTTTCGCAGCACTATGTTACAGCAGAATTACCTCAAAAACTTGATATACTCTATTCTTTTGTAAAGACGCACTTGAAAACCAAAATGATTGTGTTTGTCTCTAGCTGTAAGCAAACACGTTTTGTGTTTGAGACGTTTTGTAAGCTTCAGCCTGGTATACCCGTCATGCACTTACACGGCAAACAAAAGCAAACAAAACGTGTGGACATCTTTCGAAAATTCACGGCTACACAACATGCTCTGTTGTTTTGTACGGATATTGCAGCTCGAGGTCTTGATTTTCCTGCAGTAGATTGGGTGGTTCAATTGGACTGTCCCGAAGACGCAGCAACTTATATTCACCGAGTAGGACGAACGGCTCGTTTCGATGCTGAAGGTCACGCTCTTTTAATTCTAGTACCTTCCGAAGTAGAAGCCATGACTGAAGAGCTGAAAAAGAAACGTGTGCCAATTGAGGAAATCAAAATCAGAACCAGCAAACAACAAACTATCCAAAAACAACTACAGAGCTTCTGTTTTCAAGACCCTGAAATCAAGTATTTAGCTCAAAGAGCTTTCGTTGCTTATATGCGATCCATTTATCTTCAGAAAAACAAAGATGTCTTTGATGTAAACGCTTTGCCAGCAGAGGAATTTGCTCACTCTCTAGGTTTGGCTGGTGCTCCCAAGATCAAGTTTGTGAAGAAGGCAGATAAAAAGATGGGCGCTACTGAACCCGTTGAGGAAGAAGAGGAAGAAGAAGAAGAAGAAGAAAGTGAAGAAAAGACGCCTGAACAAAAGACAAAGTATGATCGTATGTTCAAGCGAAAGAATCAAGATATTTTATCAGAGCACTACAGCAAACTGGTGGATTACGAAGGCGATAAGCTTCATATGGACGAAGAGGATGATGACGAAGAGTTCATGACTATCACCCGTAAAGACCATGCATTAGAAAGTGATGGAGACGACATTGCTGAAGCAGAATCAGAAAATATATCCAAGAGAAAGCAGAACATGACTAAGAAGGAAAGAATAAAGACAATGCCTCGCGGTGAAAAGTTGATTTTCGACGAAGACGGTGAAGCACATGCACTATATGAACTTGTGAGCGAACAGGAATTCAAGAAAGATGGGGATGTCAAAGAGCAAATCAAAGCATTTATTGACGAAAAGGGCGAACTCATGAAATCAGCTGACGCAGAAGATAAAGAACTTGTGAAGCAAAAGAAACTGGAGAAGAAGATTAAGCGAAAAGAAAGAGAAAGAGCTGTAATGAAAAAATCTATATGCCGCTCGATAAATGTATTCTAACCACTTTTATTATAGGCTTTAAGAGATGAAGACGATTCTGGTGAGAGTTCCGGTGAGGATATGGACACTGACGGTGCTTCGTCAGAAGATGATGATGACGAAGAGAGCAAAAAGAGATCCTGGGACTCGGACTCAGATGAAGAGGACGAACATGTGAATAAGAAACAAGTCCTTGACGTTGAAGAACCTGAGACATTAGAAGACCAAGAAGCGCTCGCACTGAAGCTTTTGGGCCTTTAGATTTTTAATTTCACTGTACAAAACTATAAAAGAGTTTTTTTTTTTTTTTTTTTTCGATTTTTATACTACTTTACAGTCTGTTGCTGCTTCCTTTTATACTGTATAGTGCCTTGATTTGAGCAAGACAGCTATTTTGGCTATTCTTTCACCTCTATGTTCATGGCTACCCACCGTCATTTTTGGCAAGTTTTAAAAAGGCACTTTTTTATTACTTCTGTTTAGAGCTTTATATAATAATTAGCCGGGTGCTAACTTTAGTTCCAAACAAACAACAAAAGAGACGACTGAAAGCGTGTTGGCCATGTTAGAACTATATATTCCACGCATTTTTATTATTTGACTAAAAACCCTGTTCTATTCGTAAATACGCCGGTAAATCTTCATCTGCCCCTTGATCAAGCTCCGAGTTGGCAGCAACCCCCAAACTGTCAGCTATTGATTCATTGTAAGCATGGTCAACCAGTTTTTGGTGAAGATCGGGTGAAAGAGCTTTGCATAGAGATTTGGTCATTTTTATTATGTCTTTAGCTCGAAGAGGAGGCAAGACACGTAAAATCTTATAAGGACTTTGACTTTGAAGAATATCCGTGCGAATCAAAGCCATCTGTGCGATAACAAACAGGACATTGAGATGAGTTCCACATGCAAGCATATAATCCCACAATTTCAGAAGCTCTAAAAGAGGAGGGGTGCAAGCTGAGAAAGTCATGATGGCTACAAGGAGTTTTTTATTAGCAAAACAGAGCCACTAAAAACGGTCTTACGTGCAAAAGCGTAGACTGTGGCCGACAGGTTTTTCCCGCGTAGATATCCATATAATGTAGGATCCAAATACCTTAAACAAAGCTCAAAAAGCTACTGACTTTTAGCTTCTTTGTTTTGAAAATACACAAGTTTTTTTTTTTTTTTTTGTTACCCGAATACCACAATGAACCCCTTTCATAGTAGGCTGAACATACAAGGGACAGCATCTAAAGATGAACTTTGAAAAAGCAAAGAAAGCTTCCATTTCAGACATAACCATTAAGAAAGGAGCTGCCAATACATTCATGCCTTGTAGATAGGTGATATTGGCTATGTGCCATTCATTGATATCAGATCTGATACTGTCTATATGAGGATCTGGGAAAAAGACATGAACTGATCGGTAGAGATGCAACGTGTGATTACCTTTTTCGTTGGTCCATACAAATGCGTTTAAAAGACGAATCAGCATGTCTTCAGATACGTGTTCCAGAAAGCTTGTGTCTGTTGCCATTGTCCGAAACGTGTCGTTTCGAATCTTCTCATCCAACGCGCTTGGCCCAAGTTCTATAAGATGAATATAGCTTGCTGCTGACAATGTATTAACACCGAGCAATAGCTTCCACAGCTTGCCTCGAAGTTTGTGAGGACATGATTGTGTAGATATAGCTGTCTTTAAGTCCAGCAGACTTCTTTGCGTTTCTTTTGGTGTAGTATGCTTACGGCTGAGTATGGCTGTCAATTCGTCCATAAGAGCACAAATAGAGAAAGAAAGAAGTAAAAGAGTAAAAAGGTCAAACAAGACATGGAAAAAAAAAAAGAGAGAGAGAGAGAACAATGAAATCTAAACATATTTCCTTGAAAGGCGAGTTGTTGTTATAGTTGATCATGTACATAAAACAAATTATTTATTTAAAGCTTTGCTGTAGGGTTTACAGACTTGAATACGTTATCCAACTTCATGGCCAACATAATTTGACCCTTCACCTTGAGCTTACCGCTCATATAAGCCTTCTGGCCGTTCAATTTACCAGTAGCCAAGTCCACAAAGTCTTGATCTTTCAATGACAAGATAGCGTCAGGCTTGGTGGGACCTTTACCACGGAACACTTTGCCTTCTTTTTTTACATCGACTGTAAAGATTTCTTCTTTGCCTTCGCTGTTTTTAATTACAAATTGGAAGATACCGTTGACTTGTTTGACCAACTTGGCTCTTTCTTCGGGGCTGAAGGCATCAAAGGCTTTGTTAAGTTCAGCAATTAATTCAGAGCTTTTGAAACCGGGAACGACAATATCAGACATAATAAATAAGAATAAGAATAAAGAAAAAAAAAAATCTATGCGCTTGTATGCGTCAATTTTATACCCAGTTTTTCAGCTGGGTTTTTATTTTGGCTCTTATGTCAGCTTCATCTTTACAAATAAAGATGAATTCATGTCGGTCAATCTTCCTTCACATACAGGAACAAGAAAAAATTATCTAGGCTGTTTTAGGAAAATTAAATATTAACTAATTTTCTTTTTATGGAATGTTCAAGATTGACTAATAGTCCTTAATAAGCTTTGAGAATCCAACTTTATTTCTTCTTCTTTTGTGTTTTATCGGTTGACTCAATCAGCTTTTTGGGTACGCCTCGATGTAACAAGAACTCAGTGACGTTCTTTATTTGAGGCCCTTGGATCATGATTTCAAACAAAGGGTTTTTGGGACTGACGCCATGAACAGGATTGGCTTATGGAGAGATTAAAGTCAAAAAAAAAAAATAATAATAATAATAATAAAGACTTACTTGTAACGCTACTAGCGCAAAGCTTGGTGAACTCCTTGACAAGTTCGTCAATATCCAGGTTATAGCTTTCAATACCTGTCACTTTGGTCACTGTCTTTCGGCCCTGTCGTATTTCCTGTACAATCTCTATAGGCTTAGGAAGTCCTTTTTTCAACACAGGCTCTTTTTGACCCGGTAAGAGAAGTGTGTGAAATGCCTGCATTTTAGAGCTCAGTCGAGCGACCAGCTGGTCTCTTGCCAGTTGGTCAACAGTACTATATTCAGATTTTGATAGAACGGCATCACAGAGAATAGCATTCAGGCGGATCATTCTTTTTTAAACGGGGCTTGTGAGTGTCCATGGAAAGGATGCAATATGAAGACTTACTTTTGGTTTTTAGGATTAGCCAGTGAGTTTGATTTGACGTAGTCATTGACGATTGTTCTCAGCTCGCTCAATGTATAAAGAGCGCCCTTATCTTGATCAGCCTCATCAAAGAACCGACAGACCAATGCACCGAGAGGTTTAAAGAGCTCTTGAATCTCCGCTGGCTTAGGGTCCTCTTTCTGAGGGGCAGGTCCAGAAGGAGTGGAGTGTTCCAAGGTCTTATATCGAGAAAGGCCCTCTAAGGACGGATGAGACCATTGAACTGAAGTAATTACTAGCTCTCCCCGCTGTTCCTTTGTCTTTAGTAGCCCTGTTTTTTCTACAGCTTTCATAAACTTCTGGAGCTTTTTCCAACTAGACCGTTTAATATCAACAGCCTCAGCACCGATTGGGCGAGAGGGCATCACGTAAGCTGAATAGAAAGAGGAAGCAGAAACGGGAAAGACATTTGTGTTATCAGACGTTACTTTATACACCAAAGCGTGATAAAGTGATGTTTTCAGCACGTTATCTATCTCTGGTTGACAAGTTTTTAAGTAATACGCTCTAAAATCTTTGGTACATTCGAACTTACCCTCAGTACTCATCTGTACAGCAGGTTTTTCTTCCTTTGCAGTATTGTCTTGTTGAATTATTTCAGGCTCTTTTTCTGACAGTGTCTGATCTTCTGCTTCACTTTCTATATCTGAATCTTGAGGTATCTCAGGCGGTTCCGATTTATCGCCCATGCTCCATAAGCAGTCTTGGAATACATGTAGGATATGAACTGCTTTTCCTTTCATGCCTGAACGCGGTTTGATCTCAGAAGTAGGCAATGCCATAGTACCAATAGCCAAAGGATATCTACCCATCGAGTTATTTTTGTTTTGTTTTTTTTTTTTTTTTTGCCTATTCACGCGTCTTTTTCGAGCTTACAGATATCCTCGAACAGTGATAGCGACCAGATCTCCTTGATCGAGTTGAGGTAGTATTCCTGTAGAGTCAGGTACTAAGCCGGGTATCATCAAATCTATGTGGATAGTAACAATATACGTTTAGTCTACATGAGTACTGTCTCTATTGACTGTAGTTTTATCACAAGTCACCTGCGCCTTCTATTAGTTTTTGTACGACGGGCGACCAAGTATAGAGAGTGGGAAGCATTGTCGGATATTGCCAGGCGGTATACACTGTTTTGCTATGAGTCAAGACATTGTACCAAGTCCTTGGTTATTACCTGTTGGAACGGGAGGCAAGTTCTCAATAGATAGCCACAGAGGCTGGTTAGGGTCAGTCACATAAAGAATGCCAGAAGTTCCAGCATTCGTAGTGAATTTGGCTGAGCGTAGATCTTCAGGCATAACAAGTTGATCTTTCAAGTCTGGAAAAGCTTCCCAAGCTTCATTTTGAAAACGACGTCGATCGGAAGAGCGCAAGGCGCTGAATGTTTTCAAATGTGCAATAGGCTTCTTAAACATGAGTCAATTATCGTTAAAATGACCACTTTTTTTTATTTTTATTTTCTTTCAGTTTAGCTTTAGCGGAAGTTGAAAGCCAAAAAAAAAAAAAAAGTAGTGTGTGTAGCACCTAATGGAACAATTATTTAAAGCGTGCATTGTCTGGTTGCTTTCCTTTTATTTTTGTTTTTATTTTGTTTTAGCTTTTGTTTTTATTTTATTTTTTCTTCTTTTTCAATCAATTATACCTGTAGAGTTAATATGGTCTTCATGCGCTCTAGTACATTGTTTGTTTCTTTGTCTTTATTCTTTCTACCCGTGCTAGTGCTGTGTGTGGTATTGTGCCTGCCGTTTGTCACGTTTGTTACGGGTATACACACCTGGAAACAATTATCAAAAAAAAAAAAAAAAATAGAGAGAGAATCTAAGTGCTTTTGTTTGTAGTCGGGCTTTATGTGAATGCTTGGATAGTCTGTTTTTTTGAAAAGAAGCCTATACCCTATCACCCAGCCAAGGTGGTGAAAGTCAACCTGGGATTTGTAGGTCAAGCGTGGAGCTGGATCCAATCTCTACCCACTTTGGCAATTAACCTTTACTGGAGACATCGTCTGGACGAAAAGAGATTCCAGGAGATTGTAAGGTAAAGCAGGCAAACCAAACTATATGTATCGATTCTCAAAGCCGACGTTTAGCACAAATATACCCTACAATTCGACCGGCTGTCTAGATATATACCACCCAGGAAGAGATCGGTCGCCAATCGTGGTTTTTTTCTACGGAGATGACCTATTCCCCAAACATAAGTTTCTTTACGGAGCGTTTTCCAATGCTCTAAGAGAGCTGGGCTATGTTGTGGTTGTACCTGATCATCAGAGCAGTTTCAAGGATACGAGAGAACTAGTTCGGTGGGTGCATGAGCATGCAAAAGAAATTCATGGAGACCCTGATATGATCTATATGATGGTATAAAAACACATCTTGTTTGAAATAGGCTCAAGAAAACTGATATCCTCTTACTAGGGGCACGGTTCAGGCGCTCATCTAATAGCACAGGTCGTGCTGTCGGATGTGATTGAAAAAGCCAAACATCATCATTTAATCTCTCGTATGGACGGAAAACACGATGCTAGCCAGCCCAGTGGCTTCTTGCCTCCGGTGGAAGGGCTATTGCTGTAAGTCCTGTTTTTAATCAAATACACACATGAGTGTATGTGTGACTCGGATTGTTTACATGTACCTCAAATAAAATAGATTCTCAGGCACATATGAAAATGAGGAAAAATCAAACTCTCCTGTACGACTGATAGAGGAAAACGCCCAACTTTTTGTAGACTCTCAAGATATAGTCGATCTATGGCCAAGAATCTTGTTGTTACATGGCCAGAGGGACAAGGTAGTGCATGTGGAACAATCGACTCGAATGTTTGATGCACTAAGTCATGTGTTGCCTACAGAACGACGAGAGAAAGTAGACGTCAGAATGAGACTCTATAAGCGTATGAACCACCAAGAATCAGTGACCGGTAATTGCTCCAATCCCTATGCCTTTTAACTTACTTTCTAGAAAGCTCTAATGCCGACTTTATTTAAATCCAATCTGCAACAATCACTGAAACGTGATGTTCAAGATTTCGTTCATGAGCCAACTCACTTATGAAACAAACTCCCAAATTTTAATAAATACTTCTTGGCCGCCTATATACCAAAGTAGTAGACTGGATCCGATCGCCATGTTTAGCGCAGGCCGCTCTGTGGACGTTTCGGTCTGTGTTTGAGCTTTTGTGTTTGAGTGTAAAGTCGTAGGCGTCCATGCTTCCCTATATCTCTGACTTCTTGAGCCTCGAGAGCTTACTTTCATCTCAAAAGCCTCTACCCATTCCTTGTGAACGTCATTGTCCATCTCAATCGTTTTCTTTGGCTTTTCTGGCTCATAGACTTCAGTGGGTCGAGGTGACTGAGCAATCTTTTTAAAAAAGGCCTCATTCAAAGGGTGTGGTCCTTTGACCATCGTTTTCTTATTCCGGCTTGCCGAATGTCCGCGATGAGCTACCTTGTTTTCGAAGGCATCTACCCACTGCGTGTCGATCTCTTTTGAGGTTAGCATCTGATCGATCCAGTCGTTTTTCGATCCCGCTAAAAGCTCAAGATTGTGTTCTTTAGCTATTCTTGATAACTCGGTTCTCTTTATCTTGCTGAGCGCTTCTCGTGTCCATTCCTGTGAGTGTAAAGAGCGGCAAAATACGGTCTGGACAGAACGTTTAAAAAGCGCCATAGTTGAATAAAGAAAGAAATCCTCCCAAAAAAAAGATTTTATTTTTCGTTTGCTTACTGTGTGCAAACGAATGGCGGTGGAAAGTTTACGCAGAGAGGTCACCTTCCTGTTTTTGAATGTCCGGTTAGAAATCATGCAATTTTCTTTACAGCCCTTTATCTACCCAGTCTTCACACAGCCTTTTTCTTTTGTTTTCTAGTCATAAACATGTCCACTGAAATAACCAAGCAAGATACTCTAATTCACCATGAAGAACACGACCGAGATCTGAGTCGAGTGATCATGGTCTGTCTGGACGATGAGTCGGCCGAGACTACCTTTCATTGGGCTTTGGATAACTTTATTGTGCCCCATAAAGATTTGGTAAAAACAGAAAGTAAAAGACTGTATTGAACTTTTTCTTTAAGATTGTGTTGGTACATGTACGAGCAGTAGATATTCCAGTCGCTCCCTACATCAACACCACAGGCTACATAGACGACGTTGCGGAAGAGCGAAGAGAGATGAGCCACCGTTTGTTGAAACGCTATGCTCATAACCTTTACAACAAAAAAGTAAGGCTTACCCTGTTTGATAAAATATGACGTGGGCTAAGATCCGGGTCTTTAGATTGCCTGTAAGGCCATATCGATGGTGGGCGAACCTAAAGTTGAACTATTGAGAAAATGTGAAGAGATAAAGACCGATGTAGTCTTGATGGGTGCTCGAAAGATGGGTGCTATCAAAAGGTAAGAAGACAGGAATGGGGGCTACCTTTACTCACCTTGTCTCTCTTCAGAACTTTGTTAGGAAGTGTCAGTGACTATCTTGTACACCATGCTCCCTGTACAGTGATTGTTTCTAAACCGATGGAGCCTGAGCATACAGAAGAACGCAGAAAGTCTATTCAAACACTCACATCCAACTAAGAGCTTCTAATAAACTACAAATGCCCTAAAACGATCCGATTGTGTCTCGAGCCCTGATCCGGAGAAGATCCGATAGTGCCTGGTTCGTATACGAGCTCTAAATAGGCCCCATTTTCTCTATTTGAAAGTCTGTGTGACGTCTACACCAAATACTTTCAAGTGTAAATGTTGAATGAATGACGCACACACCCTTGGGTTTTGTGGGCTCATACTTGTTCCGTATGCGATCATCTGTGACAGTATGTCTAAACTGCCCTTGATACAAACTTAAAAGAAGACATGGACTTGGAAAGACGTGTTAAGGAGGATCAATACCTTCCTCTAGACGCGTTTTAGTAAAGGAAGTTTAGTATGGAGACTTGTTTAGAAAAGGCAAGGACGTTTTCTTTGTTTTCTATGTCCGAAGGTATCTTTCGGGATGGAACTTCCCTTTTTTAGGCTACACAAATGGGTTCCTCTTTTTTTTTTTTTGTACTCCTTTAAAACAAAGAGTTTTTGTTTTACTTTTTTTTTTTTTTTTTTTGGTGGGCTTTACTTTTTCTTTTTCCCAAAAATAAAAAACAAAAAATAAAGAAATGTCTAGCGAAAAAGACAGTATACCAGTGGAACAAAAGATAGTGGAAAAGAGTGAATCTATGACACCTGCCGACAAGAAGGCAGAGTTAGAAGATCGAGCCAAGGTGGTATTGGACAGTTTGCCCAGTATGCCCTCTGCTATTCTGGGTAACGACCAAGGAACAAACGACTCTTCAGTGATTGCTGCTGCTTTGGCTGCTGCTAACGCAAAACCTGTTCAAAATGCCGCGCCTGGTGCTTTTGTGCCAAAGTCCAAGACAGAGGAGGCTATGATCGGCTGGAACGCGTTTTCCAAGCTGCCCAACCCAGGTGACGAAGTAGCTTTGGGCGCCTTAGCAAGCCAGCTTGGTTTGGATCAAGTGATTGAGATCTACAAAGGATCGCGTACAGAAACCAAGAACCACGAAGACATGGTCAGCCATTTCTTGAGCGAGGTTTACTATGGTGAATGGTATCATAATGCGGCTGTCATGATGTTTGCCGTCACTTTCAGCTGGTTCTTGACCTGGTGCGGTGGCGGCCTCATGGCCTGCTTGGTCATCGGTGCTTTCCTTTCCACTTACTATCAAGCTTCCATCCGCCGCTTGAGAAGAAACGTCCGTGACGATATTCAGCGTGAGATGTCAGTTCACCGCTTGGAAACAGAAACTGAAAGCGCTGACTGGATCAACCACTTTATGTCCCGTTTCTGGCTGATTTATGAGCCCGTTCTATCCGCTCAAATTATCGAGACAGCCGATGCTATCTTGGTCGATAGCACTCCCGCTTTTTTAGATTCAATTCGTCTTACCTCTTTTACTTTGGGTACAAAAGCACCCCGTATCGAAAGCATCAAGACCATTACCAAAACAGAACCCAATGTCGTGGTAGGTTAAACCATTACACGCCTCCTTCTTTTTTTTTTTAACTTGACTTAGTGTATGGATTGGAAATTCTCATTTGTACCTAACGATACCTTGGACATGACAGAGCGCGATTTGCAATCCAAAGTGAATCCCAAGATTGTTATTACAGTGCGTGTAGGCAAAGGCATGCTGGGTGCTGGTATGCCTATTTTATTGGAAGATTTGGCTTTTAGCGGACATCTCCGCCTCAAGTTTAGAATGTTCAACGAATTCCCTCACATCAAAACAGTAGAAGCATCCTTTTTGGATAACCCTGTGTTTGACTATGTACTGAAACCTGTAGGAGGGGAAACATTTGGCTTTGATATCAATAACGTAAGACCTTTTTTTTTTTTTTTAAAAAAAAAAAAAAACAGGGTGTTGATCTCTGTTCGATAGATCCCTGGGCTTGAGCCATTCATCCGAGAACAAGTCCATGCTACACTACAGCCCATGATGTATGCTCCAAACTCGTATGTTGTGGATGTGGCAGGTATGATGTCAGGTGCTACAGATATCAGTAAGTAAACATTCTCACTCGAGAAACAAAGTGACTTATTTTCTCCAGATTCCACCAATGGTGTTCTCGTCGTTCGGGTGCATTCAGCCACTGGCCTCAAGGACAGTGATTTGTTTGGCACACTGGATCCTTACATCACCTTCCACATAGGAGACAAGAAGAATGCAGAAGTAGGCCGTACCAAGGCTATCGAAGACAATCACAACCCCAAGTTTGATGAGACTCTCTTTATCTTATTGAACCACACTCAGGATGTCTTACTGTTGGACGTCAAAGATAAGAATGTAGGCCGTAGCGACACATCCATTGGTATCTGTAGTTTTGATCTTCGTAAGCTGGATGAGGCTGATAACGTGGTTGAAGGATTGTAAGGATTTCCTCTTTCTACTTTTGAGCTCATTTTTTTTTTTTTTTTCTAGATCCTTGCCGGTATTAAAGAAAGGCAAGACCTACGGTGAAGTCAAGGCCGATTTCCACTATTTCCCCATTAACCTACCAGACAAACAAGAAGATGGCACTCTCATTCCTCCTCAAGAATCCAGTAAGTACAGCCACAAAAAGAATGCCTATTCACTCCATCATCAGACAGTGGTGTTTTGCGCTTCACAGTACATGAATGCAAAGACCTTCATGGCAACAAATCAAGCGAAGTCAGCCCCTTTGCCGTGGTGAAAGTCAACGGACAAGAGAAGCTTAAAACTAGTGTCTATAAGCGAAATGCTAACCCTCGCTGGGACAAGTCTTTTGAGGTCTTTGTTACTGACAAAACAAAACTTGATCTGGATGTGGAAATTTTGGATAGCAACGTAGACAACCGTGTGTTGGGCCGTTGGTCTTCTGCGCTCGATAAGTTTGAAGAGGATTGCTTTATTGACTCGCAAGACTGGTGGGCGCTCAAAGACGGTACCGGCAAATTACACTTGAGTATGCAATGGAAGCATGTCACCATGACAGGCTATACAGAGCAAATCACCGGCTACCGTCCACCGATTGGCGTCGTACGCGTGTTTATGGAAAGTGCAGAAGATCTCAAGAATGTGGAGGCCATGACCGGTGGCAAATCGGATCCTTACGTGCGTGTTATGTCTGGAGTACAGAACCGAGGCCAGACTGAGCATATTGATGATGATCTGTGCCCGGTTTGGAAGCAGGCTATTTACGTACCTGTACACTCCAAAGTGGAAGACCTTGTCTTGGAGGTTATGGATTACAACGACAACACCAAAGACAAGAGTTTGGGAATCACCGATTTGCACTTGAAGGACCTGATCAGTGAAACAAAGACTGAGGACGGACAGTCCGTGTTTGAAGGTCTGGCACCCGTCTCAAGAAATGTGGATCTGATGAGTCTGGACCGTAAAAAGGGTCGTGGCACATTGCGCTACACTGCTTCGTTCTTCCCTACTCTGGCTTTGGCCAAGGAGCAAGATAACAAAGAAGAGGAGCTGCTGATTGAAGAAGAACACGGAAGCGACGTTTCTGAAGAGCCTGAGATCATTCATAAGCCAAAGGAATTGCCTCAGACTGATCTACACGGTGAAATCATTCAATATAAGGAAGAGAAAATTAACCTCCCAGCCTACGAATCGGGTGTGCTTGTCGTAACCGTCAAATCGTTTACTTTGCCTGAGCCCACACGAGCCATTGTCGATCTTTGTCTGGACTCAAACGATCCCCAGTTCAACACCCTCGAACAAAAAGGCGCTTTTGTGAATATAAACGAAACAAGCACCTTCTTTGTGAAAGAGCTTGACTTTTCTAAACTGATCGTCCGTGTTCGAAAGGCCCGCGACGACGAAAAGGACGAAAAGGCTGTCTTGGGTCGTGCCACCTTAGATACACAAAGAATCGTACAGAATCTTATGGCTGACAAAGACAGTCAAGAGGTTTCCCTGTTGGATTGCTCTGGTGGCAAGGTTCACCTGAGCTTTGTCTATATTCCCACTATCCAGTTCAAACTCGATCCTAGTGAAAGCTTAGAGAATCAAGGTAATCTGACTGTAACCTTGGTCAAAGCATCCAATCTGGCCGCTGCTGATCGCAGTGGTACTAGCGATCCGTTTGTTCGCTTCTATCAGGAAGGACAGCGCATATTCAAGTCTCAAACCTACAAAAAGACACTCAACCCTGTTTTCAGTAAGGAAGAAACCTTCACAGCTGCTGTCGTCGACCGTACCACCTGTAGTTTGATAGCCAAAGTCTTTGATTGGGATCAGATCGGTAAAGACACCCTTCTGGGTGAATGTGAGATCCCATTCACCAGCAACGAGATTGAAACTTTTACAACCTCTACCAAAGAATACCCGTTGGTTGATGGCTCTGGCAGCTTAACCTTAAGATTGACTTGGAGACCCGATCTTGTTGCTCGTAAACGTAGTGGTGGCTCTTTCTTCTCAGCCACCACGCGTGTCTTTACCCATAACCCAGGTAAAGAAGTAGCCCACGGTATCGGTGCAGGAACCAAAGTCTTGGGTGCTGGTGTGTCTGCAATAGGAAGTGGTATTCGTGGTATTGGAAGAATGGGAACCAGTCAAAGCATTCGACAGGCTGACGATGCTTCCTCCATTGCCAGTCGCGAAAGTACCCAATCCAGTACTACCGCAACCCAACCTCGCTCGATAGGCGATGAGACAGCCACAATCAAAGTACAACTGCTCGAAGCACGCCAGCTCAAGGCAATGGATCGTGGAGGTACGAGTGATCCTTACTGCCGTGTAAGAATCGGTAGCAAAGTAGTGCACAAGACGCGTCACATCAAAAAGACATTAACACCTCAGTGGAACGAAACCTTCACCGCTACCATCTCTCCCAAAAGGGAAGCCCTCGATCTCAAGGTTAAAGATCATAACACTCTCAACGATGTTGATATCGGTGACTGTAGTCTCAAATTAGATCAACAACAACCTTTTGATGGCTGGTTGTCTTTGATACCTGAAGGAACTGGTGAAATTCATGTCAAGGTTGATTTTCTTTAAATTAAAATAGTCACAATCTTTAAATTTCTTTTTTTTTTTTTTTCGCTGTTTTTTTTTTTTTTTTTTTTTTTTTTGGCATGTTTGTTCTTACTGAAATTGAAGACACTGTCAAGATTGTACCCAATGACTTTAAAAAGGACAATTTGGATGCAGTAGCTGATGTTTTGAATGAAAAATATGCGAATAGAGTAGTTCAAGAAGTTGGACATTGTATTTGTGTACATGATATTTTGGAAGCTTCAGAAGGAGTCATTCTCTACCTAGACGGCTGCAGCTATGTGAAAGGTAGATCGTCTGAAGGCCAAACATAGACTTATAACATGTAGTTATTTTTCGGTTGGTGGTCTTTAGACCTTTTGTAGGCGAGATTTTGGTGGGGAAAATCAAAAGCTGTTCGCCTGCTGGCGTTGTTGTCACCCTTGGTTTCTTTGATGATATTTTAATTCCTGGCCCAGCGCTCCAACCTGGCTCCAAATTGTAAGGACTTGAACACCTTCCTCTCCTCCTCCTCCTCCTCCCCTTTTTTTTTCTTAACAACAAAATGTATTAGTGATCCTGCTGAACAAGTATGGGTTTGGAATTATGAAGGGGAAAAGATGTTTATGGATATTGAAGAGCCAATCAGAGTAAGAGTGTTGCGTGAGCAGTATACAGATACTACACCCACTACCCACCCACAAGGAAAAGCTTCTGATGCTGATCTTGCCGCTAATTCGACAAAAATTCCTCCTTATTCTATCACAGTAAAGTTTGAAGAGAAAGTGCAAAAACAAAAAAGATAGCTAACACACACTCTTTAGTGTACAATACAAGAAGATGGCTTAGGATTGCTTTCTTGGTGGGGAAGCTAAACGAAACCTGGAATACGGAGATTAATGTACATATATATAAAAAAAAAAAAAAAAAGGCTGTATACAGGCGTTTTATTACCCTTTGCTCGGTTTTTTCTTTCTTTTTTTTTTTTTTTTTTTAAGCTTGGTCCAAAAGAAAGTTGGTAGCCTTTGTCAAATCGTGTTGGTTTTTTTCCAATGCCTCTGTAGCCTGTGCTCTGGTAAAGCCCATGTTGTTTAGCTCTTCAATCAGGTGTTTAGGTGGAGAGGCAGGCACGGTTTGTGTTGAAGATACCGATACATCCAATGGTTTGGGCGGAATAATAGGTGGTGTAGAGCCAGGCGCTGTGTTGCTTCGAATTTTCCAATGTCCGTCGCTTTTTATCTGACGGCTTTTGACAGTGGGCGAGTAAGGTACAAGTGTTGGCAATAAGGTATAAGTAGGCGTACTACGGCTTGTTGGTGTATCAAGTATCGATCGAAGGGCATTGAAATCAGCCTCTGGGCTATTCCATGGGTTGATAATTGGAGAGTTCTGTTCGGAACCAAGCGGCTGTAGGGTTGTTAATGGTTACGATGGCTACTATGTATATACACATACTCTTTTAAACCTTTCTTGTGAGCGTGAATGAGTCATTATGTTTGGGTTTGCTGTCTGTATGTCGTCTGCTTTTAATATACGAATATCCGTATTCAAAAACCCTGGTGCAATCTTTTTAGCCGCTGCTTTCTTCAAATCTTCCTTTTCTTGTTCATATACTAGCTGTTTGGCCTTCAGGGTTTCCTCCTCCTCTTTGTTTCTCATACGACAGGCTTCGATTTGAGCAAGTACCTTTCTTTCTATGGAAAAGGGGTAGGCGATCTACTTGACAATAAGCATTAACGCGCTGATACACTAAGAAGAATGAGCATACTAATTGACTAATGTCGCCAGGCATCGGTTGGAGTTCTTGATCAATGACAATCTACTAGTCATCTTTCTTTTTAGGAGGGTTTTTTATTGCATAGTAGGCGTACCTTTTTTGGTAGTTTGTATTGAGGTGATATCATCAGTGGCACCTTCTCTAGCATTGAGTATGTAGAACCTATTCACTCTGTTACATGTACGTTTTTGTAAGATCATCATTACTTTGGTCAGTCATGTCTTTCAAAGGGAGCTAAAACTTTTTTAGTCTTTTTTTTTTTTTTTGAAAAAAAAATGTACGGGCTCAAATCACGTGCCTTCATTTATGCAACAGCTTTGCTATACTTCAAAAGCAGGCAAGTGTTTGATTTTGTTCTACTGCAGACTCAACATCGCAGAGTTTTTCAAAAGAATTACCGTATCTGTACTTTACGTATATTTGATTGGCTTTAGGTTACAAAGCAACGATGAATTGAAAAAAAAAAAAAAAAAAAAAAAACGGCAAAATGAGCATTTATTCACGGAAAAGAATAGGATGTCTTCTCAATACTTTACAGCTGCCTTTTTCCCACTTTACAAACCCGCTAAATGCATCTTTTAGATCACCACCGTTTGAAAAGTGTATATGAAATGAGTCAAAGGAAAAAAGATTCGTCCGCTGTTAAATCTCAGATAGCCCAGAAAAAAATTTATAAGCGATGAACAAAAGTAGGCCTTGACAGAGTTTATCTCATTGGAATTCTTCCCTTTCCTTTTATTTTTATTTTTATTTTATTAGCATGGAGCAACGTATAGCCAGCATAGCCAGAGATACCAACGAAACAAAGATCCAGGTCAGTATCAATCTCGATGGCAAATCCAACCAAAGTATTGACATCAACACTGGAATTGGCTTTCTTGATCATGTATGTCTTGCAATCACAAGGAAGAGGTGCTGAAATACTTTTTCTTTAGATGTTTCATGCGCTAGCTAAACACAGCGGGTGGTCTTTGACATTAGCGTGTCAAGGTGACCTTCATATTGACGACCATCATACTGCCGAAGACTGTGGCATATCGTTAGGAATGGCTTTCAAGCAAGCTCTAGGCGCACCCAGGGGGATCCAACGTTTTGGATATGCTTACTGCCCTTTGGATGAAGTAAAAGAAAAACACGACTACAATCAAAAAAAAAAAAAGCCTTCTTACATTAATGTGTAGGCACTCTCTCGTGCAGTAGTGGATATATCAGGGCGCCCTCATGCAGATATCAATTTAGACCTAAAGCGTGAAAAAGTAGGCGAGCTATCTACAGAAATGATCCCTCACGTACTGGAATCTTTTGCAGGCTCTGCAGGCATTACTCTTCACGTGGACGTATTGAAAGGAAAAAACGATCATCACAAGTAAGTGAAATAGAACAAAAAGGACGCAACAAACTAAAACAAAACCAAAAAAAATCTCCCCTCAAAAAAAAAAAAAAAAAAAAAGGGCGGAGGCTTCTTTTAAAGCTGTTGCGGTAGCCCTAAAGCAAGCGGTGAGTAGAACGGGTACAAATGATGTGCCATCTACAAAAGGTGTACTATAATTCAAGGGCCGATGTTTTCTATCCATTTAAAACTCTCCTCGTTTTTTCTTTTTTTTTTAACTTTTTTTCAGTCGATATATAATTTTTTTTTTTTTTTTTTTTCATACTCTATGCCGACCAAGTTGACAGAACAAGAAATAAAAAGTACGCCTTCAATACAGAAAAGAAGGCAAAGGAGCTTTACAGAGCGCGCGCTAGAGGTTGAATTTGGTTTGTGTGCTTGATAAAGAAAAAGCCTCTTTTTAAACTATTTTTTTTTTTTTTTTGTTTCTACAGAAATATCAGGCACGCTGACACTATCTGCCATACTACTCTATTGCTTATTCCGTAGCCCTTTGGCTAGAAAATGTCTTTTCCCATCCTACGGGTATGAAAATCAATACGGTAAAGGATACGACGATATTTATTTTGTTGGCTATTGGGCTGTGACTTTCACCTGTTTACGCGCCTCAGCCATGAAGTTTGTCTTTTTGCCTCTTGGGAAATGGTGGGGAATGGAAAGCTTGAAAAGACAACGGTACGCAGAGCAAGGATGGATGCTGCTGTGCTATAGTATATTCTGGACAGTGGGCATGTTAGTGATGTATAACGGACCACACTGGATGAATACAGCCCATTATTGGATCGACTATCCACACATCGTTATTTCTAAATCGATGAAGACATATTACTTGATGCAACTTGCATTCTGGGTGCATCAGATGTATACCATTCACGCTGAAAAAAGGCGAAAGGATCATGCTGCTATGGTTACGCATCACTGCATCACCATCGTCTTGATCGTTTCCAGTTATGCTACCAACTTTACAAGAATCGGAAATGCTGTGCTCTGCTGTATGGATCTATCCGATATTTTTCTTTCGGTAAGGCTTCTATCACCTTGTATGTGTTCTTACGGTACGTATATATTTAGCTTGCAAAGATTTTGAAATATATGGGATTTACAACAATGTGTGATTTCGCTTTTGGATTATTCGCTGTTTCCTGGCCGATTACTCGTCATGTTTTATTTTCCGTCATCATTTGGGCTACAGCAGGTAGAAACAGAGGCTATATTGAACCTGTTGAGGGATACTGAAGATTCTATTCTTTTTTTTTTTTTTTTTTCTTGTAGTTGATCCACCCAAGTATCTGGACATGAAATGGGAGCCAGAGAAAGGAAAATACTTTACGCCCTTCACACAAAAAATTTATATTTCTTTATTTCTTGCACTCAATGTCATTATGGTCTACTGGTTTATGATGATTTTGAATGTCATTATCCGTGTTTTGCAGGGCAAGAACGCAGAAGATACCCGAAGTGACGAAGAAGATGAGGGTGAGGACGAGGCTGTAGAGTAAGTGAGCCCAAAAGCTTTATCTTCTACTAAACCATCTAACTCTAGGCTTGATAACGACAAGCTAAAAAAGATGTAAAACTGACCCAAACAAAAGCAAACAAAATTACGTATCTCTCTGTATAAAAAAATTCACTTTATTATTCTGAATCTAAGGAGAAGAGATATTTAAGATCAGGTCACTTTTTGTAAACAAATACTGAAAAACCTTGTATCGCTTTCGCGTTTTTTTTTTTTTTTTTTTTTTTTTTTTTTACTTTATTTTCTCCTATTTCTGAATGGTAGTAGATACGCTATGGCGTAACGCGAGCTTTTCGTTGGCGGCTGCAACCTTTTCAATTGGCGAGTTTTTTGAAGTTGAGCTAGTTTTGGGAATTAAGTAACACAAACGCCCTTTTTTTTTTTTTTTGAGTGGGGCAAACAGAAAAAAAAAAGTCGCATATTATGCTTGGAATGAAGGTTACTCCTCGAAACAAAACGCTGCAAAAACTTAACTTCCAAACGGAGTATAAACCGTGCAGATAAAAATCCAGAGGATGGGATCTTGCCTTTTTGCGAAACAATAAACAAATAAGCTTCAACAACACAAATCTTCCAAAGCCGAAAGGGAAAAAACAAGAAGCAACAGCAGACATGCAAACATATGTAAAACTTTAGAAGACCTTCGTACAATGAAAGTTGCCGATCATGCCAAGGATGGCTCAAACCCAGGAACATGCAAAAACAAAAATAAGCAAAAGCAACTCTGATTGGAAAAAAGCGAAATGACAGTCAGCTTGAAGAGCCGCAGAGCATAACCTATTCATAGCAACACAGCCTTGGCTATTTTTTTTTTTTTTTTTAAGATCTAAGCATAAACTTCTGTAGTTTGTATAAACATTGTCTTCAATAGTACGTGAGATGGGACAGGACTTGCTTTAATTTTATTGGATACTGTGCTTTTACTTGCCCCCATCTGCAAACATTACGCTTATCCTTACTTTAAGAGCCAAATAAGAAAAACCTGGCTGAGATCAACAACTACAATTGTTTTAGTATTTTAGTCGTACAACAAAGCTGTAGTTCTCAGCTTTTTTTTTTTTTTTATGTCACAGTATATTCTTTAATCTCTACTGGTTTTTGACATTAACAAAAGAAAAACAGGTAACGAGTCAAATCTATTCCTAGAGAGCGCTCTTTTATTTTTTTTATTTTTTATTTCTAAATCAAAATCACTTGTGTTTTTCTTAATTGTACTTCGAATTCTATGATCCGTTAATTCATTGTCAAATAAGAACATTTGTAAGTAGTGGCTTTTTGTTTGTTTTACAAGAAAAGGCTTTGTGTGACATTTTGCTAGTTGAGACCTGATCTGGAAGGAATACTCTTATTTTGTATAATTACCGTGTGCATATTCTTGTACAGTGAGAGTAGCTTTTAACGCTTTGAAAAAAATAAATAAAAACTAATAACGCTGTCAAGAAACCAAAGAAATTAAATCTACGAAACATTCCTAACGTTTTGCAAGAGAAAGATGTCCATAGCCTTTTTTTTTTTTTTTTTTTGCTCTCAAACCAAAGTCTTATTATAACATTGACAAAATGCTTTTAAGACCCAATTTACTCCATACAGTGTCCCACCAGATGACTAAAAATGGGGTGCATCATCAGGACCGCTTTCTACCTGATCAAAACTGTGAAAATTAAGAATTTTCCTCAAAGGCACCATCCTCTTTGGGTTCTAAGCAGCGCAAATCAACGTTTTAACGCTCTGATCGTACTGTTATAGGGAAATAGTAGATGCTGAACACTCTTTTTCCGATTTTTATATACGGCTTCCCATGACTATTAAAAATTGCTTGCGTACGGCATTGAAGGTACGAGGTGGAACGCTAATACTAAACGGGAGGCCATCAAAAAAAAAAAAAAAGAAGTGAACGCTAGAACGAACTATAAGAAATAGTTTCAAAGCTCTTTTCGATAAATTTGTATACACTGTATGTATAGTTTCTAGAAAACGATCCCTGCTTTTGATGAGCTGATGGATCTTGTGTTACATCAAGTTTCTCACCATTGGTACCTTAAGAAGTGTGAGAATAAACACATTTGTCGTCTCCCGTCATTATGCCAGAAACCACCAGACGCTGACATAAAGGACAAAAAGAATTGATTAGCAGCCCTTCTATCGGTTTGAGTTGACAAAAAGGGTATCCTACAGTATAAATAGGGGTGTGGATCTGCTCTGATGTGAAGCCATTGGAACTGAGATTGAATTATGCAAATACTTTGACAGATACATCGGGCTTTTGTTAAGAAATTCAAGCTATTGTTCTTATTTCGAAAACTTCTTGAATGTTTTCAGAACAGTAGTTGTACTCTTGTAGTTTGGCCTTGTATAGAAACCAAAAATATAGAGGCCAAAAAAAAAAAAAAAAAAAAAAAAAAAAAAACCTATACTGCTTTATCGAAAAGCTTCTAAAAAAGCTGTTTCTCAAACCTAGAAAAGCCTGAGCTATATTCATAGATGGGCTTAGGTTTTACAGCTAATTATGTCTCTTTATTCTATCGATTCAAAACCATACTATTTATGGAATGGTTGACGTCGTCTTTTCAGTATGAAATTTTATTTGTGTGATAAAAATAGGAGCAAAAGACTTGTTAATTAGATTGTTAGTACAAGAAAGGCCTCATTATTCCAAAGACAGTAGATCGGGGTATAATAAAATGTCTCCTGTAGGTTTGAAGAAGAAAAAAACGCGTACTTTACAAGGTGTCCTAGAAAGACCACGTAGATCATTTTATATTTAGACTTGCTTTTGTAACCTTCTATTATTTCTTGTAAAACAGACTCGTATTCATTTGACAACATTGTCTTTTGCCTTAAACCGTGTTTTTATGGCTTGATCAAAGACGACACAAGCCGATGTACAGCAGCATGAGTACCAACGATTTTCTTTCTACTGTACACTATGGCACATACAAGTCTATTGTGAGAAGTCTGATGGTGTTACAAAAAAATATGCGCCTCTTGGCAATAGTATCTCAAAGACTGATCAAAGCCTGAGGTAGCCTATCAAGTGAATCGAGGTCTTTTACTGACTTTGTTCGGCTTATATATTCAGAGCGTAGATACTGTAGTAGTTTAAGCTCTGTGTATACATCGCACAGATTTTGATATATGTAGTCAAAATAGGCTATCTTAAAAAGAAATACAAACGCCTATCCATAAAGACAATTCGTGCAACATAGAATTCGCTTTTGTCATTAGAGCAAATTTCTTTTTTTTTTATAAACTGCAAATTCCACAATTGTCATGAAGCGCGACTACTCTCTTTTATTATTTTCAACGAAAAAAAAAAAAAAAAAAAAAAAAAAAAAAACTGCCGTTTGAAAAAAGCCTCTATAAGCAAAAGAAGGAGAGAGAAAGAAAAAAAAAAAGAGAGAGAGAGAGAGGGGGGGGAGGGAAGGAGTACATATTTTATTTGAAATTTTTATTTTGATTTATATTGTATTTATTTTTATATTTTTATTTATTTTCCCTCTTTTTTTTTTTTTTTAATATTTAAAATAAAAAATGGAATCTGCCACCAAAAATACAACAAAGCAAGCAGAAAAAGCACCTGGTTTTACATTAGGTGTTTCTGAGGATCGCAACAAACGCTGTCGTAGAACAATGGAAGATGCTCATACATTTGTTTTCAATTACATGGGTATTCCTCGACAAGGCTTCTTTGCTATTTTCGACGGACATGCTGGAAAAGCGACAGCAGAATGGTGCGGGAGCAACTTTGACAAAGTAATTTTTCAAGAGAATATATATACACAAAAAAAAAAAAAAAAAAAAAAAAGAGGGAGAGGAACAATAGAAGACAAGATTTATCAATAGCTGATTCCTTTTGTAGGTCTTGGCTCGAGTCATTCAACAAAGCAAAGCTGAAGAAACCATCCCGGAAATTTTAAACAAAGCGTTTTTAACAGTCGACAACCAAGTAAATGAACGTGAAGGGAAATTTTCTGGTTGCACAGCTATTGTGGCCTTTGTCAAAGCAACAGAGAACAATAAGGTAAGAAAAACACACACGCCGATTCATCAATGGACCCCCTAAATCATTTTGTAATACATAGCGTATTTTATATACTGGAAATGTAGGTGATGCGCGTGCTGTACTATGGTAATTACATAATAAAAAAAAAAAAAAAAAAAAAAACTATTACCAGTCCAAAAGAAAAGCAAAGGCCGACATCTCTTCTTATATAGTCGTCAAAAAAAAGCTGTTCGACTTTCTTATGACCACAAAGGATCTGATTCTCAAGAAGCAAAGCGAATCATGGATTTGGGAGGATTTATGATGAACAACCGTGTCAATGGGGTTTTGGCAGTAACGCGATCCTTAGGAGACAGTGTGATGAAAGAGTTTGTGGTTGGAAATCCCTTTACTACCGAGACTGAACTTGGACCGAGCGACGAATTTTTGATTTTAGCTTGTGATGGGGTAAAGCCAACTGAACAGAAAACAGCAATCTCTAATCCTTCTCTTTCTAGTTATGGGACGTTTGTGAAGATCAAGACGCAGTTGACCTGATTCAAGATATAAAAGACCCACAAATCGCCAGCCAAAAACTATTAGATCATGCACTTGCCAACTTTAGTACAGACAACCTCAGTGTGATGGTAATTCGGTTGGATACAAACAATGAATAGCTTGTTTTTCTCATTGTTTTGAGATATTTTGGCAGACTTTTCCCTCTCTCTTTCTCTCTCTTTTTTTTTTTTTTTTTTTTTTTTTTTCAACCAAAATGTTTCAATCGCTCGCTCTCTCTCTCTCTCTCTTTACCTTTTATTATTGTACACTATTCTTCTCTTTATACAGCTTATTAAACAGATTTTCTTTTCCTTTTTTTTTTTTTTATATAAAAGTTCGGAGAAAAACAAAGTTTTTTTAGACGGACCCATGGCTGAAATGACTTTCTCAACCATTGAAAGAGAGCAAAATAACATGTAAGCTGATGGCTTTTTTTTTTTTTTTTTTTTTCTTTTTTTTTTTGCATTTCACCCTTTAAAAAACTTGCAAATGACGTGTTTTGTAGGATCGAAAGGAAGATCTTTTTTTCCATTCATAGTATTTTAAAGTTCCGACAGTATCCGCTTTGTTTGAAAAGAATTCTCAAGCAAAAGAAAAAAAAAAAAGGAGTGAATGCATGTAGATATATTGTGAGAGTAGTCAAGTTTTTAATCTACCTTTTGACTGTTTAGGAGGTTAATCTCTTTCTAGAAGCTATGTCAAAATAAAAACGGCGGATAGAGAAAATCTCAAGTGTCGTATGTTTTTTGAAGTTCATTTCCTTGAGAACCATCTCTGAGTGCTTCTAGAATTTTCCCTTAAGATTAAACACTAAAGACATTGTCAATGTAAGCCGTTAACCAAGGTAAAGTGTCATGTTTGAATAGGCAGCACCTCACAACCCCTGCCTTGGGTATATATTCTATCAATGGTGACTTGTTTTACAATTGGTTAAACAAGCGCACTACAAAGCATTTTAATTTATAAAATTCGGTCATCTAATTAACCGTTCAGAGTCAATCATACCAAAGCATATATCGAGTGTTACAAGCAATCCTAATCATCTATGTTTAACGTAATTACAATTTTAATAGCGTGCTACTAAAACCTATGAAAAAAAAAAAAAAAAAAAAAAAAAAAAGAAAAGCCAGACCTGGTACAAGTTGTATAAACCAAGTTTTAATTGACAATCTCAAGTCTATCGAGAGACGAGTAATAGTTTCAAAACAAAGCAAACAAAGGTAAAACAAAAATTAAAGACGTCTTTGATATGTCAAAGCTCTTAAAAGAAGTAGTGAGCTTCTCCAAAAAGTCATTGTTGAATGAATGACGTTTGAATGAACTTTAGTTTTATCGAGGCTTGATTGTGTTGTTTATTACTTTTAGAGATCAATGGAGTGCGATTAGACCAGATTCGGAGCGCTTTTTGCCAGAAACAGGATCCGTTCTCCGCTGTAATGGCGCTGCAACTTCCAAAAATGGATAATCTGTTGCGTAAGATTTTGTCAATTTTTGGGGACTGACAAGTATCTTTGGCTTGACAGGACAGGTCTGGACTTGTATTGAATTCAATTTCCCTGCTAGTGTTTACATAAAATCATTTGTATATGCATTTGATTCAAGACAAATCGTTTTTTTTTTTTTTTTTTTTTTTTTTTTTTTTTTATACACTTTTCTTCTGCATTCAATCATTATGGACACTATCGACTGGCTTTATTTAAACAACGACCCCATCCATGCTTTAACGCGACCCAAGAAGGTGTCCGCTAAGCCAAACGAAAAACAAGCGATGACGGCCCAAGTGCCACTTTCGATAGTTCAGACCGATGGTCTGTTTGTAAATACATGCTCAGGAGAGAACCGAGCGCCAAAGAAAAACAATAGCAAGAGACGGTACCCTATCTTTATCACTGAATCACCCGAGAAAACATACCAAAAGACACACGCCTTAAGCAGTAGCGAATCCGAGGGCAACCCAATGGAAGAACAACCCAAAAAAGCAAAGACAAGAGAGCAACAACAGCTTAAGAATAGAATTTCAGCCCGCAATTTTCGTATGCGGCGCAAAGGTAAGCCGTCGACCCCATTGACCGAACCTAGTTAAAAAGGTGTATAGAATACATTGCCTATTTGGAGCGAAAAGTAAGCGATCAAGAAAACACCGTTCGGGTTTTAAGAGAAGAGAATAAAAAGCTTTTGGCAGCCAATGAGGAGCTGAAGCAAGCGTTTGTTTTATGGTCAGCGCCCAACGTCACTACGGCCAAGTGCTCTGAAAGCAAGGCCTCACTCGAGAGTCAGCCGATTCAATTTTCTACAGAAGATTTACAGCATCTTGGCTTGTTTGATCCACCCGACCTGCTGAACCTGAACACCGAACCCTTTGGGCCCTTTTTCTTTGACCATGCCATGATGCCGGATTGGAACCTTGAAAGGATGATCAAAAAGCCATCGCTGGCTGTTGCCCAGAGTAGCTGGGTAAAAAACGAGCCAACCCACCCTCTTTTGTCAGACCATCCCTTACTCGCCCCTGCGTTGATGTCAATTCTCTTACACCACGCCATGTCGCTTGAAGATGTCGATGTGTATCCCGCACTGTTTTCTGAAAGCAAGCGTCCTGCAGTGACAAAGAAGAGGATCCAAGAAGCGGTGCCGTCCGAATCTGTCTCTAGGCTGGATACGATCACGAATGAAGAGATCATGACCTATGTTTTGACTTATTACTATTCCTACTACATGTTCTGTCGTACCGTAGGCTTGGGTCATGCGCGTATTCTAGAGAAAAGCAGGCATTGCATCACCTATCAAAAGTACTACACAAGAGATTTTTTCAAAAAGATGCGAAACCAAGAGATAGCCCAAAAGAGGGATCAAGCCAACAGGGGCAAGCTGCGTACACTTCAGGTGTATTGTAAAGTGGCCACGGCTGTGTTGAAGCAACCTCAGCGTATGACGCAGATTAGAAAAGTGTTGAGTGAAAACATACGGTTTTCTCAAAGCCAACGACCCCAAACGCCTTCACCTATCACAGGCAATGCAGGCAGACACTACTCAACCCTGGCACCCCTTGGATGATCCCCCCCCTTTTTTTTTTATTATTATTATTTATTATTTATTTGCTTTTGCTGTTGATATTAATAAAAACCAACATCCTAGTCCAACGCAACCACTTGATCCCCTGCAGGATACGCTGGTATTTGAAAATCGAATTTCGCAGCGAGCGACGGTGGCACAAATCTGCCTCCAAGGTAATGTTTTCCTTTAAAATAAGCAGAGCAAGGTTTAGGAGCAGTCAGCGAGACCAAAACCTGGGGTTGGAAGGGGGCGGCTGTGGTTGGGCCACGGTCAACATCCCAGCCGGATGGGATGTCAACAGAGACAATCGGCTTGTTTGTACTATTCAACGCCTGGATGATCTCTCGGTAGGGTTCTCTTATATCCCCATGAAAGCTGAATCCAAAGAGCGAGTCTAGGATAACATCCGTATCGGCCAACGTGTCTGTCAAAAGTTCTTTGTAGACCGGTAACTCTAGATTTCTGCACTGAAGTAGTAATCTCTAAAAACAACAACGCGTGGATGAGATCGAGAGAAGCACAAGCCATCTACTTGCCTGATACAAATCTTTCTCGGGCTGTTTGGGATAATAAAGCGTGGGTTTGAATCCAAAATGAAATAGATGTCTTGCAGCCACAAGACCGTCACCGCCATTGTTACCTAAAAATAGTTGTTTGTTTCTATGCCATGGTGTGATCTCTTTCTTACCTGGGCCAACACATACGAAAACGCGTGGATTCTCAACTGGATTGAACGTTTTTTGTATTGCCTGGGCCACACTTAGGCCAGCTTTAAAAGGGGTTAGTTCTGGATCAACACAGTCTCTCTTCACCTAGCTCCATCAGTTGATCCACAGAAAATCCACCTGCGCTACACATAAGCTCATTATCAATCGCTTGCGCTACTTTTTGCGATACACACTATACGCCCATTTGGAAACTCTCTGTAAATAAAGATAACCGAGAATCCTTTGTTTTCCCTTCTCACCTTCAACCCCATTTTTTCAAAATAAAAAATCCAAAAAAAAAAAAAAAAAAACAAAACAAAAACAAAACACTAAATCATTAAAAATCAAAACCACTTTAAATTACGTCAACTTTTTTGTTGGTGTTTCTTTAGAGAGGGTTTTTCTCTTTCTTTCCAATGTGCTTCTATACATAAAAAAAAAAAAAAAAAAAAAAAAAAACAGGGCAGTTTATTTCATCGCAATGTATACACAAAAAAAAAAAAAAAAAATCGACATTTTTTTTCGAAATGCTGTCAAAATTACAAATTGTGTTGTTTAATGAGCTTTCTTTCCGGAAGCCACTATGGATGAAAAAAAAAAAAAAAAAAAGTGGTTAGCATAGTCAAGAAAAAAAAAAGAGAGAGAGAGAGAGAGAGCTTACAAGCAGGGTTTCTGGGATCGTTCTTGTAATCGTCAGCTAAAAGAAGAGTCAGTGTGTGTGTTTGTAGAAAAGTGAGAATTACAGTTAATCATAGCGGTTTGAGCCTTGCCAACGAGGTAGAGAACAACCACACCTCCAACAACAAAAGGAGCCACAGGGCGAAGGGTAGGTACGTTGAATTTGCGCAAACCAAACATGTTTTTTTTTAAAGATTGAAAAAAAGAAACCCTTCTCCCCTCTCTCTCTGTCTCTCTCTCTGTCTCTCTCCCCCCATTTTTTTTGGAGCAGGGGAACGGACAGCGGGATTTCAAACTCGATACGTCACAGGCGACTGTTTGACTCACCCATGCTGAAACGAAGGGATTGCATTCGTTCTCATTGATTTTCCCTCATCGCTTCTCTCTCTGGCAATTTCTTGGTTAGAGGCACGTGGAGTGGGAGGGCATGGATTCCCAAATCTAGACTTTCTGAAACTGATAAGCCACACCTTTTTGACATGCAAAAAAAAAAAAAAAAAAAAGAATCCGTAGTACGAAAAGCAACACTACCAACACATGTGTGTGTGTATGTGTATCAGGGATAAATAGGTGTGTATGTGTGAGGGTTTATTTTACTTTGTGATATCATTTCTATTTTTTTTTTTTTTTTTTTTTTTTTTTTTTTACTCTTTCTTTTTTTATAAGCGTATTTATATTAGTTGGTTTTTTTTTTTTTTTTTTTGGCACTCACCCAATCATCCTTTCTTTCTCAATCAATTAATTAAAAAAAAAAAAAAAAAAAAAGGAAAAATGGAAAACAAGTCTACAACCACAGCTAAAGATCAAACTTCTAAATCAGAACCAACTGAAAAAGAACAATCAACTCAAACAGAAACAAAGGATCAAACAGTTAAATCAGAACAACAGAAAATACCAGCACCTATTCCTGAAAAGAGCGCCTGGAAAGTGAATAAGGATGGCATTCAGTGCGAGAAAGCTGAATCTGCTGGTAAAAAACAAAAAACAAAGGAATGGTTTGTTGTTAATGGAAACTTAGATTGGCCCGCACCCAAAAAAGCAGCTAATAATAACAATAACAATAATAACAATAATAATAATAATAATGACAGTCTAGAAGAATCTGAGAGATTAGTCGCGCCCAAAGTGAAGGGCAAAGGTCAATGGAAGCCTTTGACACCTACGCTGGTGCATCCTCGGCGCAAGAGCCGGAGCAGCGTAGGTCAGAAAAAGGCTGAAGGACGACGAGAGGCCAAACAACCAAAAGAAGCCAAACCTGTTGAGGCCAAGAGCCCTCCCAAAAAGGAAGAGGAGAAAAAGACAGTGCATAGCAAACCCCGGGCAAGAAAACCCACGTACAACAAACATTACCGTAACAAAGTACCTGGTTTTGTGACTGTAGATGCAGAGACGCTAAAGTTCTATATCATGCAACAAATGTAAGACGCCTGCCTCTCTCTCTCTCTCTCTCTCTCTTTCTCTTTCTTGTCAAGCTACTAACCCGTGATTGCGCAGTGAGTACTATTTTAGCATTGACAACCTTTGCAAAGATCTGTTTTTACGTCAACAGATGGATCACCGTGGCTTTATCGAGATTTCGTTTATTGCCAACTTTAACCGAGTCAAAGGGCTGACGACCGACCATGGTTTGATTCGTGAAGCGCTGGACAACAGCCAGAGGGTGGAACGCAAGGGGGATAAGCTTCGTAAGCGGGAAGGTTGGGAGACCTGGGTGATGCCTTCTGTGCTGCCGGGGCCTCAGCCTGTGACGCCTGCCGCCATCGATGCGTCTGTACCCACCGCCGCCCAGATCGCCAAACACAACGCGCCTGCTAACCCTCAGCCCACCTTGGCCTCTTTGGCCGGCACGCGACTGCTTCCCTCAGGCAAGAGCGAACGACGCAAATCGGTAGCCAAAGAGGAAGACGATCTGTTTGATTTTGACGATGACGACTGGACCGAGGGTGCAAAGGACACGGTAAAGAAATACTACCTTTCAGATGAAGACGAGGAAGAGGAGGATGATCTTGAGATGGATGATGAGACCGTGGCGCGTATCATGATCGTCACCCAACGTAAACAAGACCGTACGCATACCAGCTACAACCGGGCCAAGATCAATGAGGATATTTCAGAAATGATCAACGAAGGTCTTTACCAGTACGAAAACGGCTTACGCTCTTCCGGTCCAAACAATCCCAAAGTAGGCTCGGTCGGTAAAGAACAGTTTGAACAGCTCAAAACACGCGACATGACCGCCGCCGCCACCCACGACCCCGTCGGTCTCTCCTCCACCACCGTCAAGTCAACCCCCATCAAAAACGACAAGGCACCCCGATTTTACGCCATCCGTCCTGAATCGTTGCCCAGCTCTGCCTTCACCCCCACGCGGAAAGGGGGCGAGCACGGTCATGTCGGCTGGGTGTTGTCCGATCAAGCCTATCACTACAACCCCAACGACGTGCTGTCCACAAGCTATGGCAAATCCCCTGCGGCCGATAGCCATCTTTCCTCTTCTGTCGATCTCGCCCACTCGTTTGGTAGTTTCCAACATCCGAGCCATGAACTGTTGCGTGACAAAGGCTTTATGCAACACAAGTATCACAAATACCATGCGAAAGCCTTAAGAGAACGCAAACAGCTGGGCGTAGGCCATTCGCAAGAGATGAACACCCTCTTCCGTTTCTGGTCGCACTTTTTACGTGATCATTTCAACAAAAAGATGTACAACGAATTCAAACGATTGGCAGTGGAAGACGCCAACCAGAACTATCGTTATGGTCTCGAATGTCTCTTTCGATTTTATTCTTATGGACTCGAGAAACGTTATCGGAATGCTCTTTTCCAAGACTTTCAAGAGTTGACCTTGGCTGATTACGATCGAGGTCATCTCTATGGTCTTGAAAAGTTCTGGGCTTACGAGTATTACCGTAAAGACAAACAAAAGAGAAAACCCACCTTGGACGAGCGTATGGTGACCCTCATGGCCAAGTACAAAACTATCAAAGACTTTAGAGAAGCCGATGAACCCAAGCAAGAAGTACCCGATGATACTTATAAAGTACCACATCATGGCAAACAAAAATCTCCCGCTTAAAACTCCAAAAAAATATGGAAAATATCACTTGAAAAAAAAAAAATCCCCACCAAAAAAAAAAAAAAAAAAAAAAAAAAAAAAAAAATCTCCACCAAAAAAAAAAAAAAAAAAAAAAAAAAACAGCCTGATTTTTTTTTCTTATTCTTATTTTTTTTTTTTTTTTTATATATATAAATATTCAAAAAATCAAACTATAATCCCTTTGAAAGCGTTGAAAAAGAGAGGCTCTTTTATTGTGTATACAGCGTAGGGAGGAAAAGAATGAATATTTACACATTTTGTTATATTTTTTTTTAAAAGACAGCGGCAAAGAAACCAAGTTTTTGAAGTGGTTTTCCTAAAGACGTGTTGTGTTGATCGAGAGAATGTTCCAGTGCAAGTTTTTGATCGAGTTGAGTGAGGAGTGGTTTAGCGAGAGTGGTGGCAGTTTGAATCATTTCATTCAAGAGACTGGGCTCGATGCTGCCGTTACCACCTTTCTGAATGCCACAGACCGCACCGTCAGGATTGACCGCGACGGTCAAAGTGAGTTGAGCAGCGAGTTCTTCAAGTAAGGTAGGATCGATGACATAGCGATGAGCAATCTTGTAAAGGGTGACGGTGATGGGTGAAAGAGCCCAGCCAGCAATGGGTTCTGCTTGATCGACATCGTCCGTGACTTCAAATTCAAATTCGCCTTCACCCAGGTCGATGATGTCAGTTTTCGGTATACGTGCGTTGAAAAGAGCAGCACGGGTGGTCATGACAATACAATCCAACAGATTACCAGCAGCGTCCATGACCTAAAAGGAAGATGGTTAAAAGAAAAAAAAAACAAGCGGTAGGGAAAGGCTTACCATAGCATCGATATAGATCACCCAACAGGTTTGTTTGGGTATAATACATAACGAAGCGAGATCAAGTCCACTCTGAGGGCCATTGAACACACGGTCAAGTGCTACTGTCAATGCATTGTTATATTCATCCCCACCTCTTCCTTCAAACTGTTGGGATGCACTGGGCGAACTAAAGAAGGTTGAGATGACGCTCTTAAAAAAAAAAAGAGAGAGAGAACAGCTTACCATTCCACACTACACACCACCCGTCCTTCATTCGCCCCGTTGGCTTCCATGGTGCCAATCTCTACCTTGACACCTACCAGAACGTCACTGTCGCCCAAACGGCCTCGGGCACTGCCACTGGCTTGAGACAAAAGTCCAGTTTCTAATACCAGATGACGATAGTCAAGTCGACCCCGTCCATCCGCTCGACAATCATGTTGAATGCCTTCTTCAATATAACTCTTTTCAGCAGGTGAAATCAACAAAGCAGGCATTCCCTCCCCTCTCTCTCTATATATATATATATAAAAAAAAGAAAAAAAAAAAAAAAAAGAAAAAATAGCCCCCCCTCCAATGAAAAAGAAAAACATTACTCCCAAGCAGGGTCGGTGGCTTGCGTTGCCCATTCAAGTTGCGTCATGCGATGGGCGTTTGCATAAAAAAGGGGCACCTATCGTTTATTTTTGTTTTTCTTCCCGTATGGTTCAAGATCGATGTTGAAGAGAATACAGAATGCATGGCCTATTCCTTTAGCCATGTTGCCTCGCTTGGGAGGGTGGCTGGTAGGGAGTAGAAACGATTGGGAAGATTTTATTATGATTGTGATGGTACTTTATGTTGTTTATCAATGTATTACAGGTAAAAAAGAAAGTTCTTGAGTGACGTGGATTAATTCCGTAAGGAAAGCACCATGGCACTATTACGAAAGTGCCAGAGCTTACCGTGTGGTTCGTTTTCGAGAGAAACGGGCGGAAGAAAAAGAACTTCAGCTGCATGAGATGATTGGGCTTGGTTGTGTTTTGTTTTCACCTGCTGTGGCCGGATGGGCGTTAGAGGCCAGCCATCGTCTGTTGCACCATACTCAGTATATGAGTTCGTTCAATATCAAGGTGTTTGTGATCGCCGCCAGTCTCAAGCCAATCTTTCATCTCTCTGCCTTGATTCAAGAACGAACCTTGTTCTTGGTCAACGAAAGACCCCGAGAAGAAGGCAAGCTGTCTTTGTTCCATCAAAAATTGGATTTGATGGAAGAAGCCATGGACGCTCTTCGTCAAGCCTATGCCACCCGACACGATCTAGGCCAGGTCACGAGAGAGGTCACACCTCACCTCCAACATCTCACCCTCGCCATGCAGGAGATAGAAACTCGAGATCAAGCCTATTACCTTGGCTCCAAAGATCGTTTTGACGCGATGGATCGAAAACTGAAGGAGATGGAACGTTTTCTCTGTTTGGTAGAACCCGAGTCAAAAACCCTTTGGGCTTTCTTGCCTTTTCGTTTGGCTTATTATGCCATCCAACGTTCGATTGGCCTTTTGCCCAGCGCCTTATTGACTTCATCCAAAAACCCCTCAAAAGAGTCCTTTCTTTAGAATAAAAACAACCTCAAAAGAACCCTTTCTTTAGAATAAAAACAAGCTCGGTTTATTTATTTTAATCGTTTGGTATATCATACAAAAAAAAAGGACCATCCTTATTGAGGTGCAAAGTCAGCAACCAAGTGAACCTCACCATGGCTGGTAAGACCCAACTTGGCTGGCAATTTGGACCAGGTATCGATCGGTTGACCCTTGAAGGCATCCGAAACATCCAAAGAACCACTGCCAATCTTGTCAGAATCCACAAGGTCCTTGTCAATCACTTTAAAGTAGATCTTGTGAAGAGAAGATCCTTCTTCGATATTGAAGGTGAAAGTCTGGTTCCAGACTGGGTTTTCGGTATCCTTGACCACCTCAGAGCGTTGCTTGTATTCATCATCCAGCCAGAGTTCAACATAGGGATCGTTGTGGCCAGCAATATCTTCCTTGTGAAGGTTACGAGCTTCAACCAAAGTAACAGTAAGAACACCACGGGGAGCAGAATGAGAAGAGAACATGTTTTTTAAATTATAATTCAATTTCACTCCCTCCCTTCTCCCTCCCTCCTTTTTATACTCTTTTCGGTACCCTTATTGTGTGTACAATACGCCATCTTTTTTTTTTTTTTTTTTTTTTCCCACCACGCTTCATCATGACGTCTTTTCTTTTTTTTCTTTTTCAAAGAGAAAAAAAGGGAGACAAGCCATGGACTTTCTTTAGTAGAAAAAAAAAAAAAAAAAAGCAACTCGAAACAAACATAAAGGTTTTTTCTTTGACTTCTTCTTCACCAGATGAAATCAACAAAAGAAAAGAGAGCGATCACAAGCCATGACGTGTTTTTGATTTCAAAAAGAAAATTTATCCCAAATCTGGTGGATTGAGCGAATCCAGACTCTTTCTTATCAATACAAAAGGTACACACATCGCGTTCTGAACCTTACATTTTATTTTTTATTTTTTATTTTTTATTTATTGATTTATTTGATAAAAACGCGCGATATGAATAGTACTTGATAGATCGCCCCCCCCCCCTCTTTCTCACACAGACTTTAACCCAATCCATGGAATAACAACTGCCCGAATAGGAAATCTACTCTCCTCCTCCCACCTACCCCCCCCCTTTCTACGTCATCACCTGGAGAGATACGCGACATCGCACTACACGTCTAAAGTAAAATAACCCCGTTCATACCACATGACATAATATACTAAGAATACCTTAGTGTCATCTGCCAGCGCCACAGACTTTTTTTCAAGTACGTGTGCCAATCACTTTCTTTAGAGTATTCAAAAGAGCCAGCGCGTCTTTTGTTATGAAGTCTAAAAATCAATGTATCGCAAAGAAAGAAATGAAATAGATCGATAGAGGCTATGTTTCCCTCGTTTTTTTTTTTTTTTTTTTATTTTTTATTTGGCTACTGCTTTGGATAATAGATCGGCACATCTATCCACACTCAGAATGGGTAAGAGTAATTCACTAGTTAAAGTGTGTACATTATTATTCAAAGCAAGTAAATGAAATGGCTTTTTTTTTTTTTTTTTTTTTTTTTTTTTTTGGTATAAAAATAGTACTGCCGATCTTGAACGTGCTATCGTTGGGTAAACATTCCTTGAGCTTTATAATTAGTACAACACCTTTTCAGCGTTCAAAAGAAGCAGGTTGGCAGCCACTTGTTTACCAACTCCGAAATAAGCGTGTCTTTCTTCTTTAGTGTTTTTTCATGGATATTTTTAAAAAAAAATTTTTGACACTGACTACAGTAGAAAGAGCCATTGGCTTACATCATTTCTGGTATCGGCTACTGAATTGTATGACGCAAAAAGACACTGGTTCGATTTAGGCCAATTAAACAAGACCAGTACCCGAATGATACCTTTTGACTTGTTTTCAAACGTAGTGACACCTCTAGGCTAGTACAAAAAGCTGGGGTAAACAACGGCTCATTTACATATTCCGCACGAGGCTATGATTATCTTAATGGCTTATTTTGAATATAAAAAGAACCAGAGGAATCCAACCACCCTATTTTTCTCTTTCTTTCAATCACCTCACACTATGATGTGCGATACAAACTGGTGTACCTTCTGTGATAATGCCATCAGTCATTACTCTGTAGGTGACTTTCTTTAGCATGATACATAGAGACTTATCGCCCTTTAGGACTCACTTTACTGTTCAGAAGAATGTTTAAAACAAGACGCCTTACGCCATCACCCTTTGCTCGGTTATGACTATGCTGAACTTGACGGATTTCCACACTCAACAAACGATAAAAACGCCAAAAGAAAATCTACTTGCTCTCTTCATTCAATTCAATCTACTTCGCCTTCTCTTTCCTCTTCTATTTCTTCCATCGCCTCACACCATGACTCCTTTCCATCCCTGCCTTTCTTCCGCCCTAAACCACGACGTGTCACACCAATTCATTTCACGGAACAAATGAACCAAGCCGTGCTTCGTGCTTAAAAAACAAACTTGCTTCATTCTATTGTATATATGCTTTCATGCTTTTTATTTCTCCCTCACCCCCCCTTTTTTTTTATATGTCACCTAAGTTAACCACGCACTTTTCTTTGTATAGAACAATACCATCCATCGATATCCAATAAATTCATTTCATCAATAAAACAGCCCATACTTCAGCATGCATCTTTTTTTTTTTTAAAAATTAAAAACACGTTTCCGGTGCACAGTGACGGAAGCTGTATCAATCTAGAACTTTGATTTCTAATCACGCGATTTCTTGACAGATGAAATCTCACCGGGTGCTTGGTTGCTATGTTTAACACGGGCTATCTTTCAATGCCCTTGCATGGATAACGAAATAAAATCATGACCAACGTGTAGCCTTTTTCTGTCTCACGTGTTGCCCATTCAAAAAAAAAAAAAAAAAAAAAAAAAAAAAAAAATTTAAAAAAAAGATAATCATAGTAATTTATTAACGATAGTGAGTAAATGGAATATGCGATATGCTGATATGAAAAGAGTAGTCAAGAGAGCGTTGTAGAGATGATGTTGCAAAAGTATGTTTTTTTTTTTTTTTTTGGATTTAAGCACCCGTGTTGGTAGGATCCACACCGTGCAGAGTACTGTATTTGCTACCCATCGGATCATAGTAATGGCCTACCACATCAGGGGTATGTGTACAACGTGTAGGGTCCCGGATAAAGCCATTGTTGTTCATAATAGAACCAGGGCGGGAGTTAGGACGTGAGTCTCCACTATAGATGGATCCATTGGGTGTTTTGTTATCAGCAGCACCTTCCTCTTCCTGGGGAATGAAAGTCTTCTTGAGGAATTTGGAAATTTGACTAGAGAGGCTCATCTTTATCAAGTGCTGGTTTTATATATGCACACACACACACAAAAAAAAATAAAAAAAAAAATAAAAAAAAAAATACAGCCTTGGTATTTATATACATACGTGCCAAAACGGTTAGCCGTAGAGCTCCGTTTTTCGCCAGCGGGGAGTAACCTGGTTGCTAAAACGATTATCCGACTGTAATCAGAGGGGGTCAGACCAAGTATCTCCAAATCATTTATCCCGTGTTTGACTGATCTATCAGATCACATCATTCGTTACATATGCCCTAGTCTAATTACAAACTTTCTACAGAGGGGATATCAACACTCGATAGCCATCGATAAAACATAAACACATAAACATTTCTTTTTCATTTCAATAATCAAAAATAAGCTACTCCCCCCCCCTATTAAGGTCGATTAGAAAGCTTCAAAACATGTGTTGAACAATGCTAACATCGTGATTCATGTTGAAACTTAAAACCGCTTCCGATTATACACTGCATTTGCGTTACACCAATTCGTAGTAACCCATGGAATGTAGAAAACACTCATACAAAGCCACTTGTATTAAAGAAAAAAAAAAATTTTAGGTATTGTTTCTTGTGTTGTTCCCTTACCAATACCTTTAGAAGGACGTCAAGCGGTCAACCAGTGTTATGTCCTACTGACTTTTATATATAAAAAAAAAAAAAAACCTGGAGCTACGTAAAAGATAAACTGGATTTGTAAACTGTCCATAACAAGAAGGGGTTGAAGTTTAGAATCAAAAGCCTTGTCATAGAAAAGCATGCCTTTTTTTTTTTTTTTTTTTTTTTTTCTGAGCAACAAACATATGGATTGATTGGCTACTGTAGCATAGTATCTAAAGTAGCCGTTCTAGCTTGATTCATACATAGTGCGGTAGGACGAAGAGCATCACTTGTCTATTCTACCCAGCAACCAACTGACAATACTATCTGTGTCATCAAACTATCCATGTTGAGTATCTACTGCTTTGTTGATTCATCATGACTCAAGTCATAGGCCACAACAGCAGTTTTTCTGTTATATTATGCAGCATCTTGAACAAGTGTGTTCAAAAACTTTCAATCTAACACAAACAGTCCATCGTTAGTCTATTGGATTGTTCTCAACGCCATTGTACTCAACCCTGATTTGTTTTCTTGCATTAAAATATACCTTAAATACAAAAAAAAAAAAAAAATAAAATAAAGCTAAAAGTAAAGATAGAAAAGATGATTTGTATTATACCTTCAGACGCTTTTGCGTAGTGCCAATAAAGCCTGTTTACCAAACAAATCCTAATATTTTCTGGCTCATCCTTCCACCCCCCCCTTTTTTTAGTTATCGCTTACTCATCAGCGCGACTCAAAGACTCTATACTATCAAGGTTCCCGTTAAATACTAGCATAGCCTTTTTTTTTTTTTTTTTTTTTTTTTTATTCTTCTTTTTTTTTTTTTAAAAAAAATATAGTTTTTAATAACAGAGTGATGCATCCATTGAATGAAATACATACAAACACGCTAGAAGATATTCAATATATCACGTGAACTATTCATTTACAGCATAAACTTTGAGATTATCCAAGTTTTTTTTTTTTTTTTTTTTTTGTTATTTCCAGTTGTTTTTTTTTTTTTTTTAGTTTGAATATAATAATGGAGACAGATCCTATTGCACCTGTCCACAACGAGAATTTAGATGAAGCCACCTTGAATTCCTCTAGTGGAGTGAATGCAACCTCAGTAATTCCTGACAACTCTTTTGAAGATCGACAAAATGATGAACAAGAGCTTTACCCAATCACCATACTTGTGGATGAACTCAAAAATGAAGATGTCCAACTACGTTTGAATGCCATCAGAAACTTGAGTACCATTGCATTGGCTTTGGGTCCTCAAAAAACGCGAGAGGAATTGGTTCCTTTTTTGAGTGGTAAGAAGAATACTATTGATAAAATGGTCTCAACTTGTAATTTTTTCTTTAGAGGGAATTGATGATGAGGATGAAGTACTTTTGGCTGTTGCAGAAGAGCTTGGTAATTTTGGAGAGCTTGTAGGAGGTTCTGAACATGCTCATCTTGTTTTGGCTCCTTTGGAAACACTTACTACTGTAGAGGAAGTACTTGTTCGAGACAAGGTACTCTTTATAAAAACATAGAATGATACTGACCCTTTCTTTTCTCAACACACCAAAGGCTGTTGAGTCTATGAATACAATCGTCAAGCTTTTAAACAATGGACAGATTTCAAACTACTTTCTGCCTCTGTTGAAACGCCTTACAACTGCAGAATGGTTTACTGGACGTATATCTGCATGTGGCCTTTATGCTACTGGATACAGTAAATGCACTGTAGAACAGCAAAACGAACTGAAACTGTAAAGAAAACTTATATGTTTGATTGGAAAAAAAAAAAAAAAAAAAAAAAAAAGAATAACCATCGAGCTCTCCCTCATTTTTTTTTTTTATTATTACACCGTTTAGATCTTTTGCTCAACTTGCTCAAGACGATACACCTATGGTGAGAAGAGCCGCTGCTAAAGCACTTTCAGTAAGACTGCTTGACTTTTGTGTCAATGTTCACTTGTATTTATCCAACAACTCTTTAGAATCTTGTACTTGAACTAACACCCGAAGTGAGTATTCAATGGGCACTACCTTTACTTTTAAAACTTGCTGGAGATGACCAAGACACTGTTCGATTGCTTACAATTGAGGATTTGGTGCAAATAGCAAAGGCCTTTTCACCTGGGGAATTCAAACACTATCTGTTTCCTACACTCAAAGCCCTTGGACAAGATAAGTCTTGGAGAGTCCGATACACCGTGGCTTCTCATTTTACAGAGGTAGTTTATTATTTGTAAACACCGTACGCTTACATGTCTGTATTAGCTGTGTGAAATCGTTCAAGATGGGATTGCACCTGAAGACAAAATGTCTTTGTTCTTGAGTCTCATCAAAGATAGTGAAGGAGACGTAAAGATATTATCCATCGGTCAAGTGTCAGGTACCTTGGGAACACGCCAACCGGTCAAATACATACTAACAACAATGGATAGCATTCTCAAAGACGATCGAAAAACCGGCCGTAGTAGAAAAAATAGTGCCCTGCTTTAAAGATTTGGTAGTCGATACCAACCAGTTTGTAAGAGCAGCGGTTGCGTCCAACATCGGAGGTCTTGCACCTATATTAGGAAAAGAACAGTAACGTATATCTTACATGGATACATTCCCAAAGCATAGAAACAGTTGATTAATCCCTTTCTCTCTCTTTTTTTTTTTTTTTTTTTTTTCGTGAATCAGAACCATTGAATACCTTTTACCCTTATTCCTTCAATTGTTGAAAGACGATTTCCCTGAAGTCAGACTTAATATTATATCGAATCTTGAAGCGGTAAACCAAGGTAAACTATTGTCTTTTGCATGCTTACAAAACAAATGTTGGTATATTTATACGAATCCTTTTTTTTTTTTTTTTTTTTTATGCTAGTGATTGGCGTGGATACTTTGTCGCAATCTCTTTTACCAGCTATTGTGGAACTGGCCGAAGACAAACAGTGGAGAGTGAGATTGGCTATTATAGAATACATTCCCTTACTGGCCTCACAACTGGGCAAGGGATTTTTTGATGATAAGCTTCTGAAGCTGTGTCTCTCTTGGTTAGGGGATACTGTATTTTCCATCCGAGACGCAGCTACATCCAACCTTAAGAAATTAGTGGATGTTTTTGGTTGCGACTGGGCAAAGGAATCAATCTTGCCAAGAATTATAGAAACTGCTCAGAATGAAAACTATCTTTATCGTATGACCACTCTTTTTACTTTGACTGTAAGGACAAAGATAAGATACAAGCATTATATACTTAACAGTTCATTAGACAATATCGGTATCACTTACCCCTGAAGTGGTAGCCGATAAAGTTTTACCTACCGTGGTAGGATTGGTAGAGGACCCTATTCCTAACGTTCGGTTCAATGTAGCCAAGTCGTTGGAAGTATTGATTCCTATTTTGAAGCAACACCCTGATACCGAAAGGTTTTTGGATACTACAGTTCATGAAGCCTTACAAAAGTTAAGCAAAGATCCTGATGTGGATGTCAAATGGTTTGCTGAAAAAGCAATTGTTGTAGGCAAATCAACCTAAACTGTATATTCATATTTTTCTTAAAAAAAAAAAAAAAAAATAAAAAAAAAAAAAAAAAAAAAAAACCCATCTCTTCCAATAAACTATCAATTCAGGAACCCTTAGAAACAAAACAAAAAAAAAAAAAAATCTCCTAAAAAAAACAAAACGCGAATTGATTTCCCTTTTTTTTAAAAAAAAATATTTTCCCTTTATTTACTGTTATACACCCACACAATATTTATACAAATGGTCGTAGTAGATAAAAAGTTTATAGAAAGTAAAGACTTTAAAGAGCAATTAAAAAGGTATTATTCAAAACAAAGCGTGCATGTACAAAACAGCTCATGCGTTTTCATAGTCTGATTAACGATAGCGATCTAGAGTAATCAACCCTACTAATTCACTTTTATACGCCTCCAGTATTTACACACTTTTTTTTTTTTTTTTTCATAAGCACCTTGACCGTCAAAAAAGTGCGCCAGGATTTAGAGAGTTACTATGTAAAACAAGCCATAAACAGTAATAGCTTCATACTCATTTATTTTATATACAAAGGATCTCGAAAAAGATGCTTTACGTCAAGAACCTTGGAAAACAATGGTTGGTAAACTGATTGACAAAGAAGTTTCCGAAAAAATACAGTTGACAGAAAGCGGTTCAAAAAAACGAAAAAATAGTGTCGAGAAAAAATCGGAATCGCCTGAGAGAAAGAAGGCAAAGACAGCTGAAGAGGAAGAGAGCACAGTGAAAAAGAGGGGTTTAAAAAATAGAATTGAAGAAGAGAGCTCAGAGGAAGAAGTATATGATGAAAGCCAAGACGAAAACTCCAATTCCCCTAAACCAACTACAACTAGCTCAAAGAATATTACATCTAAAGAGGTTCATTACCGTTCCCTCCCTTTCTTTTTTTTTTTTTTCGAGAGAGAGAGACAGTCACTCATAGCCCTTTCGACCTAGAAGCCAAGATCAAGCAAGAGTGAGGAAACCATTAAACGACTTAAGGGATTTATTAGTAAATGTGGTTTACGCAAAGTATGGTCAAGAGAACTCAAAGACTGTAAATCTGCTAGTGCTGAAATTCAGAAATTAAAATCAATCCTGGCAGAGCTTGGTCTTGAAGGCAGACCAACCATTGAAAAGTGTGAGGCAATCAAAAGAGAACGGGAATTGAAAGCCGAGTTTGATAGTCTGGACACAAGCAACATTATTGAAGATGAAGAGACCAGTGGTAGAAGAACAAGGAGAAGAAATACAACGCAAAAGAGCATCTATAAGTTTGAAGACTCAGAAGAAGAGGAAGAAGAGGAAGAAGAAGAAGAAGAAAGAACAAGCGACGTTGAGAACAAAGAAGAGGAGGAAGACAATGAAAACAAAGAAGAGGAGGAAGACGAGAGCTCAGAGGTAACTTTTTAAACATGTAGGCCGACACTTGCTAAAACAAACACACGAATAGGACGAATTTAAAGACTCTGACGATAACGATGATTAGCTGAGAGATCAAAACAATTTTAATAAATACGATGATGCTTGCTAATCTTGAGAGGATGGGCTTCGGTATTAAACACCCATTGGTTGAAGGGAAAACGGGGCTGTTTAGGATCATCAAAGATGAGATACAAATACTTCAAAGTCTCTGCGAAAAAGAAGCTAGTTTTTCTAAAGTCAGCTGACAGACTTTTATGGGGAGGACTTACCTTTCTTCCCGGTCATCTTGTGAGTTTTCAGTGTTCTGTACATCGTATAGACCACTGTAACCAGATTTACCACGACAATAGGTATGAAGGGAGTTAAATATATCCCAGGCCATGTCTTGGTATACTTTGTCTTGCGTGTAAACGTAGAAATAGTAAAGGGATTCCAATGTCTCTGGCCTTAGAATGTAAGATGCTACTACGGGCGATACAGAGGGCTGCTGTTCATAAAAGCGTTTTTGAACATCCCAGGTAAATATCTCTGGCGCTAAACCAGTAGCTGTGGCATCCCAAGCAGCAAAGCAGCCTTTCAAAAGTTTTTTGGCAATAGGCTCAATATGTTCAAAGTCGTCTGGAAAGCTACGTGCGGCTAATAAAAGAGTTCCAGGAGCAAAACATGCCTACACAAGAAATTACAAATCCTGATTTTTTTTCTTTAAGAAAAAAAAACATAGTCTTATTTACCAATTCATCCATACGATTAGTGCGCTCATTTCCATTGATTTCTACTAAAAAGGAGGATGTTGGATCTATCGAGGAGTCCACCACAAGCTTGTTCTCCAAACCATGGATGATCTTACGTACCATGTCAAATTTCACCTGGTCTTTACCGCCTGAGACAACAAGTTGTTTGATAAGATACTGATCCAAGAGTTTCAGAGACTGATTTCATTGTGAGAGGCGTGTGTTCTTTTACCTCATAAAAACTATCTGCCATTCCACCCCAAGTGTAGTGCTCTAAATGAGGTCAGCATACTTTGAAACACACTACCTCGCTCCATAACAAACCTCCTATAGGCAAACCAGTATTTACATTGACCAGATGAGCATAAACGCCGTCTGTATTTTTCATCTTGTAGTAACTGTCGTACACACGCTGACCCTGAATCACGTTTAGCATGAGAGTTTTTTTTTTTTTTTTTTTTTTTTTTTTTTTTTAAATAGTTACGATGTGATGATACTTCCAATCGCCTGTTAATTCAGAAAGTCTTGTAAACTCTATTTGAAGCGAGCCTATCTCTGCTAAACAGGCCACGGGCGTTTGGATAGGCGCTCCTCTATTGGATTCCCAAGTATAAATAAATCAAAGTGTGCCCAAGCAATAACTTACGATGTAAAATTCATGTATTGGTAAGGAATTCCTGTAGGTGTATCAAAAGCCGGTAAAAGCTTTTCAGTTAAATCAACAGCCTTATGGAGAAAAATAGGGTCTTGCGAGAGATCGTAGGCCGATAGAAAGCCGCCCAAGTAACGTATCACCGTCTCAAAGACCTGGACCGGGTCATTGGTTGAATGCCAATCGATTTGGGAAACAAATTCTTTGGCCTCTTCAAATTCCTGGTGCAACCCCATTATGTGAAGCGTGTCTAAAGCGTCAACAATAGTGGCACCCCACCCGTTTCTATAGAAACATACGTGTTTAGTTTTGTGTTTTCACTTTAAACCATATATATATATATACATCTTCCCCTCAAAAAAAAAAAAAAGTATACCTTGTGTTTCTTGGACTATTGGAGTTTGGTTTGTTCTCATCAAAACCCCAGCTGTTTTTCTTGTACCCTTCCCAAGAAAACAAAAATTCTTCTTTAATATATCTTTGCTTCTCTTGGGATGAAAGTTTATAAGCTTCTGGTAATCCTCCATGCTCTTTTCTAACTTGTTGACGGCTTTTTTGAAGTTTAAAGGGCAATTGCTTGAAGAAAGAAACAGATTCGACAGATCCTATTGAAAACGAACATACTGTGACGCTTAGCAAAAAAACAGATGCTTTTAAAGATACAAGCATATTTTCTTTTTTCTATATTTGACAGAGAAAAAATAGACAAGTAATAAAAAAAGGGGGGGAAAAAAAAAGCGTTTTCAAAAAACTGGGAAAAAAAAAGGGGGGTGGTGGTGTTTATGCAGCAATATATATCTTTTTTTTTTTTTTTTTTTAGACATAACCAAAAAAAAAATCAGACAGAAATAATTGGTTTTAGATGCATGATGACTTACATTTGGATATTTACTTGCCACAGTCCTAATCCTGTTGAGAAAAATCACGATGGAATGCAAAAGACCTTGCTTTGACTGACCATTCTGAGACAAAAATGTTCATTGTGTTTAGGTTGATGCCAACACCTGCTTTCCATACGGCTTTGCATTGAAAGCAGCTCAAGATTGAAAGTCCTTTGAACCTTTGTACCGGAATGACAGAGACAGCGTTTTTTTTTTTTTCAAGAAGCGTAAAGTTGGTTAACTGTAGTGTTAACTAACTCAATTTTTGCCTCTATAAGTGTTTGCAGAATCTATCGGCCATAATATAAAAAAAACAGATTAAAGAGCAGCTTTCTTTTTTATTTAGCATTTGCAAAAACTCGTTATAGCACATCTAAATATACAATGGAATTTGAGGGCGATAAACTATAGACTAAGGCAAAATCAATTATACATATTATAGATAAACACACAAAATGCTTCCTTAATAGACCAACAAAGTGTTCAACAGTATCAGTTTGAGTCAAAAAAAAAAAAAAAAAAAAACATAGTTTTTGCGAACGCTTTTTATTAGTATTTACTTGACAGGCGATTTTATTTGTTTAGACATAATACAGTGCTATATACAAGCAAGTGTTTCCATAGTATAAAAAGTGTTTTTTTTTTTTAGCTTATTACACAAATATTTGAATTTATGACTCTTTCTTGTGTGAACAACCTGAGGGTGATTGCATAAGTTTTTTTTATGTTATTCCGGTATCTGAGTAGGATGTAGTAAATTCCAGCAAGAAAAATTGGGTGACGTTGTCCTTCTAGCTTGAGCCCTGGGCTGAGCCATAGAAAATGCAGAGAAGCTAGAGCCACTGAGATTTTTTTTTTTTTTTTTGACTGATTTGATAAGAAGAGAATTTTAATACAAAAGAAAAAAAAGAATGGTTAGTTTTATATGTAGTCTTGTGTTTTGTTACTGTATTTCAAATGTGGTACATAGAATTCTCAAAGCAAGTACGATACACCTAAAGAATGAGTGAAAAATAATAAACAAAAGATATGTCTACAACAAATCGGACTATACACCATATTTTTTTTATGAGTAAGAGAACGGTCACTTTCTAAAACTATCAGAATATGACCATGGCTCTAACAGTCTAAACTCGAGTCAATATAGTCCAGGGACTACTGTTCGCAATTATAAGTATAGCAAATACGTAAAGATGTTGTAAAGTAATACTGTTCAGAGTACAAAACGTACCCATATAAAATAAATAAACAAAGATGCAGCACAAATCTTGTCTCTGAATACTATAGGTCAAAAGCAGGACAGCCTTTATCTTCCTTTCGGCTTGCGAGTCTTTGTTTATTTAACACATTAAACTTTAAGTGTACCCTTCAAGCTGTCTGTTTGCGTTAATTAAATCAAAGTATTAAACTGGTAGATGTCAATATAGAATTATGCTCGACAAAGTTCAGACATTACAAAAAGAGTAGCTATAAGTCTTCATGAGAGTTGATTGTTCAAATATCCGTTTTAAGAGCTATAAATCTTTCCTTGCCAAAAAAAAAAAAGGTTCTGGACAGTTTTCATATTCAGATTTTCATAGCTTTACAAAGATCTGAGCGAATGCAAACAAAAGTCCAAAATATGGTTTGTCATTTTCGCTTTGACTGATCTACAACTATTATGGATGTATCTTAGTCCAAAGGATAACCCGAAGCAAAGCCTACTCGAAATGGGTGACTTATCTGATATCTTAATCTACGATTATATGTCCCGTTTTTTTTTTTTTTTTTTCAACGAAATACGCATTGATATTACTTCTTCATGACGTTTTTTTTGCTAAAGCTATTGTACAAACTCCGTACGTGACTGATTTGGGAGGGGTTTTTTTTAAAAAATTTAAATACAGAAGTGCTTGCTACACTATTACTGCTTTTTTCTTTATTCTTTATTCTAAGCAAGCACATACTACAACATGTCCACTGACCCTAGTCAATACGTCTTTAACCACACTATGATTCGCGTAAAGGATCCCAAGGCCTCAATCCACTTTTACACAGAAGTTCTTGGTATGAAGTAAGTGAAAAAAAAAAAAGGTGGAAATAGATGATAGACTGATTGTGTATATATCGTTCAGATTGATTTTTTCCAACGATTTTGAAGAAGCTAAATTTACGCTGTACTTCTTGGCTTACATTGATTCTGTCCCTGAAAGTAGGGAAGAGCAAAGAAAGCTAGCTTTTGGTATGCCTGGTGTACTTGAATTAACTCAGTAAGTGTTCTATACACGTATAAAACAAGTACAAAACGTGTTTATGCCATGAAACCTGACCATAGTGAATAGTAACTGGGGCACCGAAAATGAAGCCGACTTTTCCTATGCAAACGGAAACACCAATGTAGGTCGCGGTTTTGGTCATGTTGCTATCAAAGTAGACAATATTGAAAAGGCCTGTGAGCGCTTTGAATCTCTTGGTGTCAAATTTGTCAAGAAATTGTCTGATGGTAAAATGAAAGACATTGCTTTCATTGCAGATCCTGATAACTATTGGATTGAAGTAAGTACATGTTATTTTCAAGAAAAAAGAAGGATATTGAGATTAGAAATTTTTTTTCTTAGGTTGTCTCTATAAATACTAGTGCTCAAACTATATAAAAAATAACAAGGTCAATAAAAACAAAGCATACATTACTTTATCATAGTCTTGGGAACACTAGACAGTCGTCTTGCAGTCGGTCGTATCCTCAAACCATAAGAAAATACAACGTTGTGATGGCTTACAAGCTGTCCTCTGTAGTCAAGATTGATGCTTTTTGCCTGTCTCAATTGTATTTTTATTAAACTCTATTTTTTCCTGTACAGTTCAGTTAACAGCCATTTGGCTCAATGAGTGAGTACTCTCTTTTTTTTTTTTGTCTGGTTTGGGACAGACCAAAATTCTGTTGTTTAATTGGCTATCTTTTTTTTTTTTTTTTTTTTGGGCAGATCAAACATTTTCTCCTTTTTGCAGTAGTTTTTTGGAAAAACCCAAATGTCCAAACTTGGGTTTAAAATATCTTTAGCTTATACTAAGAAAAGGGGTAGATATTAGTAAATAATAATAATAAAAAAGGTTACAGTAAAATAGGTCTTTGACACTATCTCCTGAAGTTTCTTCAACTAAAAGCGTCAGTGCCTCCTAAGCTTCTAAGTTTCTAATTCATTTTGCTTCAACCAATAAAAGCTATACTGTATGCCAACTTATGTTTCACAAGCTAAGTAGAAGCCTGACGTTCAACATAATACAACCCAGTCCTCTATAGACGAGACATTGGTAGGTTCTTGTCACCAAGCCATATGCTCTAGCTGCTGAGGAGAGTTCTCTTTATTCAAATGCAAGTAAATTAGTGAAAAACGGACAAAGAAAAAAAATCAAAAGACATCTATAAATAGTGAGGGGGAAAAGATTGAAAGTTAAAAAAAAAGGTCTTTCTTTTGAAATACACGATTCTTTCTGACTAGTTAAAATGAAGTTCTTGTCTATACTTCTTATATCGCTAATGGCCCTATCAGCTGACGCTCTCACTATTCGTAACGGTAAGATTTGCCATGAAATGACGGAAGAACATGCCAAACTACACTGTGAGCGTTACTGTGGTGAATTGAGCTACTCTCTAGGTGAATGTGGTGATGATGGTTTATGCATGTGCAGATCGCTTCTTTAGATAAAAAAGATATAAAATCCCCCTCACGTGTAGTGATACATGTACCCATCCACATACGCGCACACATAGATTCTACAATAAAAAGATAAACTTTGTTCACTCATGCTCTTTGCTTACTTGGCATAATGTCCAATTGCTTAAACGTCTTGGGACTAAAGTCTTCCCCTATCCACACTCCAACGTTCACTTATCCCTCGTTTCTTTTTCACTTAGGACACGTTATGTATGAAGGAGTTTAGAGTATTTAAGGAGACCTACCTAATTTTTTTGTTTTCTTTTTCAGTCAATGACTTTTTAATAAAAATGTAGACTGTCAGTAAAAAAAAAAAACAAGCTTTTTTGTATGTGCTTAAATATATAAAAGCTATCCAAGTAAAGGAAAAAAAACAATAGTAAATCAACCATCATGAACTTTTATGCTCTGACTGTCATAAAGAGTTTTGAGCTGTCAAGCTGTGTGTTTGAGTCGCCGGTGAGATAAAGGGGATATTACTATACTATAAGTGGTATCTGCCTTTTTTTTATTATTATTTTCATTTGTCATTTCTATTATTATTATTTTTTATTTTCTGTTTTTTACTGCCTCTTTTTATTAATATTTGAAATGTCTCGCGACCAAAGACTCAAGTTGAAAGAGCTTAAGAGTACAAAGAAAACGAAGAAGGCAATGGAGTCCTGAACAGAGACAGCAAATGCGGATCCTAGTACAAGTTACGCTAGCCTACGCTTCGACCAATCCCGGCGGTGCTTATACGAGCGATGGAGGCCTGTGAACTTCAAATGGTTGAAGAACCCAGGTCAAAGACCATACGGCTTGGCGTTGTTAGGGTGACATGCACTGGTTGTATAGGTAGTATTGAGCGTGGCCCAGGTCTGCTGGCGGGAATTGGGCAGGTTCGAGTCTCTTTTTTATCGTAAACGGCCCGCATAGAACATGAGGGTAGCCTGAATGCAAGTGCGATTGTAGAGACACTGTTGAACTTGGGCTTTGAAGCGACGGCGATAGACGAGAATGCGTGTGTGAGCAAAGGTGAAGTTTTACTTCAGGTTCGCCTGTGCCAGCTGTGTTCTTGCGGCCGAAAACGGGCTTTAACAACAGGAATGTGTCCTGAGCGTATCAGTCGACCTAATGACGGAAATAGCGCGTGTAAAGTGCCAGGTTAATAAGACCTTCCTTCTCGAGTTTATGGAAGGCGTGAAAACGCTTGGTTTTTACGCATGCATGTCAGATACAGGTCGGCAGGCCCAACTCGAGAGTCTCTCGAAGGTATGTAAGATTCTTTAGTGATGCCGCCTGTTTCTTTGAAGCTTGTTGTTTGCTTTACCGGTGTCGATTCTTGACATGGCTCTTTCACTCTGAATCTCGGCTTCGTTAGAATTTTGCTTAGGTCACGGTCTGTTTCTCTTTGACGTGCTTCTGCTGCTATAGCCCCTACCGGCTCAGTTTGGTACCGATCGTCGCTTTATTGTGTCTGCTTGCCAATCACTTTTTCATCAGTTACCTACGATGGATATACTGGTAGCCATCTCTACCCTTACCGTCTTCTCCTTTTCGCTTATTTCCATGGCACACTCGGTATAGAATGCTCCGGAAACACGGCCTGTACTGTCTTTTGGTATTTTCTTTAGCCTGATCACTTTTATGCTTCTCGACCAATACCCGAAAAATATGATCAAAGGAAAGACCTCTTAGACGATTTCTTCTGAACTCATCAGCCCCTGCTGCCTTTTAAAGATTATTCCAAGCGCCAAAGTACCTATAGACAGCCAAGTCGTGTAAGGGTAGATACTGCGCTCAGCCAGATTGTCAAGTTAGTAGAAGCAGCCCAGATGGAAAAAGAGCCTATGCAAGGGTTTGCAGACCGTGTGGTAAGTGTATTTGTACCGTCGGTGATCGTACTGGGTCTGTTGACTCTGACTGTTGGGTTGATGTAGACTGTTTATTTTGGCGTAGATTGTCTTCCGGAGCTGCTGCAACACGAAATTTCAAAAGAAGCTAACAGCGACTGGTTTTTTATGTGACTGAAGATGTGCACTAGTGTGGTTGTCTTGATTGCCTTTGTGCTCTCGGCCTGGCTATACCTACAGCGTTTATGATCGGCACGCGTCTAGCAGTTCAGCATGAAGTGATCTTCAAAAGCGGCGCGGTGTTAGAGAACGGCCAGAAGATAAACAAGGTGGTCTTTAATAAGATGGGCATCTTGACTACGGGCCAGGTAGAAGTGATTTACTACCAGACCCGAGATGTTTCCCATAATCCTGAGCGAATGCTTCTCTTGACTGCTCTAGCAGAGTCCCAGAGCAAACATCTGCTTGGATGGGCTATCGTACGTCAATTGAAAGTCGTCCGCCACCTTCCAGCGGAGGTCACTCTGAACTCGTTGGACTCTGTCATTGGATTCAACAGCAAGAAAGGGTTCGGCATTCAATGTAAGGTTCTGCTTGAGAAAACAAGAACGCAAGTTTCTATTGGTAACCTTTCGTGGCTTGTGTCTCATGCAGTGGCGCTGAACGAGGCACAGATAGTCTAGATTGAGACCTAGGCGTCTCAAGGCTTGACCCCAGGGCAATGCAAAGGTTATATATCCTTATCCGACATCGTCCGACCAGAGGCAGAGCGGGTCATTCAAGCGCTTCATACAATGAGTATCGCCATTGCCATGGTGACGGGCGACAACCCAATAACTACACGCTACATTTTCCGCAAGCTGGGCATCACCGAGGTCCACGCAGGTATCCTTCCTAGTGACAGCACACAACTAATCCGTACCTTTCAAGTGGAACACCGACCCTGTGCACCCTCTCTCGCAAACCAAGACCGGCGGTAGTGGCCATGGTTGGAGAAGGTATAAACCACTCGCCTCCCACGGCCGATCTAGGGATAGCTCCCGGCAGCGGTACAGATGTTACTATAGAGGCAGCGGATGGGATACTGATGCGGTCTGATCTGGCAGATGTTGTAGTCGCTCTCTCCCTTTCCCGCGCGATTTTCGGCGGATTCAATAGAACTTGGGATGGGCCTGTCTGTACAACTTGATCGGTCTTCCATTGGTTATGGGTCTCTTGATCCCTCTCGGTATCCATCTTTACCCAATGGTAGCAGACATCGCTATGGCCGCAAGTTCAACCAGCATTGTCGTCAATAGTCTTCTTTTATACTGGCAATGGAAAAAACCGGATCTTCAGTCTCGTCTTTCCACTCGCTTTTCTTTTACTTGCTTGCGTACCCGCTGTGCCTATCTGCCATTACAAGCATGCGATCTTGAAATTTTTGCTTAAAGGTTCTTAAGCTATGATAAATCGAAATTCGATCACACAAAACCTACAGGTTTTTTTTTTTTTTTTCGTTCTTAGTATTTGCAATTCAGCTTTATTAGACTCAAAGGTTTCTCCCAATTAAGAAAATAGTAATGACATCTTTTTTTTTTCAGTCAGCAAAAAAAAAAAGAATAAGAATTTTTTTTTTGTAGCTATTTTTACGATTCTCTGTTTTGTATCTGTTAGGATGTTCTTGTAAGTGGCCAATTGTATAAAATTCTACTCAAACTGTTTAAAAAAAAAAAAAAAAAAAAACAAACAATGGAGATGTAATCTAGAGTCAGTTAACGTTTCGCGAAAATAGCGCAAACTCTGAAGTGGAGTACCATATGCTTAAAAAGGAAATTTCTACTCCACTCTAAATGGGTACACACATACATCAAGCTTCATATAAAAAATCATAGCCTTTTTTTTTTTTTTCTTTTGATTAGAAAAAAAAATTTATAAGAGTCGTTCATGTCAGTGTCTACAGTACTTGCTATTGTTGGCGGTTTCATTCTTTTATACGGATTCGTCTCTCTATTTATTAAGGAAAGACTCTATCTTTCTGAAGCATGTAAATAAGTTCTCCAACCCCGCCTAAACCCTTCCCTTCCTTATTTTTGACTGATCTCATTTACTGTTGTTTCTTTGTGTGTGTGCATGTGTGTGTGTTTACGCTTTAAATATCTTTACGTGTTTTAGCCATTGCGATTATATGCGGTATTCTGTTTGGTCCTATCTGCGCCAAATTCGTTGACATCAGTCATTGGGGAGACGAAGAGACCATAACGAAGGAGTTATGTCGTATCGTAATTGGTATTCAGGTCATGGCCGCAGGTGTTGCTTTGCCCAAAGCTTACCTTCGTACAGAAGGTGTCTCTCTACTGGTCTTATTGGGGCCTGTTATGACATACATGTGGTTAGTCAGTGGATTACTCGTTTGGGCTCTTATTCCCGGCTTGAACTTTGTAAATAGCCCAAAAAAAAAAAAAAAAAAAAAAAATATAGGTTGATCTCAATTCGTATTTTATAGTTGGAAGCATTAGCTGTAGCTGCTTGTTTTACACCTACAGATCCAGTAAGCCAGTCGTTTTCTTTTGTATTTTGACTGATGTTTTTTTCTTCTACAAAAACAAAAGATTCTTGCCAATTCAATTGTACAAGGAAAGTTTGCTGAAAAGCATGTCGCTAAGCATGTCCGCAACATCATTTCTTGTGAAAGGTAAAAGGATAACTCTACATGTATACACCTGGGCTCTTACCATCTTCAATACATCATTTTAGTGGAGCCAACGATGGCTTAGGTTATCCTTTTTTGTTCCTGGCCGTTTATCTCCTACAGATGAGCACAGGAGCAGCGATTGGTAAATGGTTCTATTGGATTATGGCTTTCGACATTCTGTTGTCTATCGTGGTTGGGTTCGTCGTAGGTCATGTCGCAAGAAAGTTACTCAAGTATTGTGAAAAGAAAAAATGGATCGATAAACAATCTTTTCTGGTTTCTTCTGTAGCACTTGCTGTAAGACATAGGCAACTGTTCATAACAAATACACTCAATTCATTTCCTTTTAGCTTTTTCTTATGGGGGCAGTCGGCTTGATGGGAAGTGACGACCTGTTGGCCTGTTTTATTGCAGGCAATGCTTTCACTTGGGATGACTGGTTTCGTACAGAAACAGAAGACGCTCATCTGATGGAGGTAAGTGGTCAAAAAAGAAGATTTTGAAAAAAGTAACTTGTTTTGACCGTTAAAAAATAGGTTGTAGACAATCTACTGAATCTTACGGTGTTTGTCTATATTGGCATGACAATGGTAATAATAAAAAAAATGCGTGTATCGTTCTGTATTAATAGATCTGATTAGCCCTGGTCTTTGTTTAACGATACATCTATTCAAATCAGTATTTGGCGATTGATTGTGTTGGCCATCTTGGTTCTTCTTTTGAGACGACTACCTATTATCGTGGCTCTTTACAAATTTATCCCTGCGCTACGTAACTTGCGTGAGGCGCTGTTTACAGGTTGGTTTGGGCCCATTGGTGTGGGTGCGATTTACTATTACACAGTGGCGATAGAAGCAATTCCCTTTGACGGCCCCAATGGTCATGCTCATGAGGTACTGAAACCAGTCGTGTATTTTATGGTGCTGGCTTCCGTAGTAGCCCACGGCGTAACTATTCCGCTATTTTACGTCGGCAACTTTGCCACACGTACACTGACAAGAACAAGCGATGCCAAAATCACCCGAAATATTGAGAACCTACCCAGACCCAATGCAACCGAGGCTAGTACACACGTAATAGGCGAGCCTCTAGATGATCAAACAAGCGATCAGCTCACCGAAACATCTACCGTAGACAATAGACAGACAGAAAAGCAATCACCACCTGAGCCAAGACATACAGCTATCACATTTCCTTCCAATGACCGCGAAATAGGCATGGTATATAACAAACGATAGGCCCCATCGAAAAATACTTTTTTTAGAATCTTTTTACTGCTTTCTATTCCCTTCTCAAAACAAAATATATACAATGAAATATTCCCCTCCTGCTTCTCCTCTTGTTATTCATTCTGTATACAAATCTTGTTTATTCCCCCATCTCCCTTTTTCCAAGTATATAATTCTCTTTGTAAAATAAAAACTTTTTTTTTTTGTAAAGCAGATCATCTCTTTGTGACGTTATCATGAAATAAGATTTCCCCTTAAAGATGGGTTTGTTTGAATACGATGTTTGGCGTCCCTTCCAAAAAAGACCAAAAAAAAAACAAACCACAATAAGCCTTGCAAAAAAAAAAAAGCTCTGCCTTGTAAAAATTATCTTTTGGTTTGTTTCCTGATAAAAGCCTCTCTCAACTTTTCTTTTTAACATACGGTTATTATCAAATATCAACTACGGCCTATAAAGTAAACGCCATGGCTTTTGAAGTGTGCATCAACCGACTTGCATGTTTTTTTAGAGTACGTAAAGAGCACTTCATCTTTCAATGTGTTTGTCTTACATGTATCGCGTTTCTGTTGTACGACAAGAGTATCTCCTATGAGTAGATAATATGCGTCATTCCGTTATTAAATGTAAATAGTCCCTTCCCCTCCTTTTTTCTTTTCAGCTTTGATAAGCGGAAACAGCGGATTCGAAATCGTGTTATTTCTTGAGAAAACTCATTTCTATTTTACAGAAAGATGTATCACATCACATCTAATAATGAGTGAAGCTACCATTTTAAGTACAATGTAGCGGCTGCCTTTTTTTTCAAGCTTTTTCTTGATAAAGAAAGCTGAAATAAAAAAGCTGAAATCTGTATGAAAATTTACTTAAAAAAAAAGAGGAGAGGGGAAAGGAGGATAACAGAAATAGCTCTACACATTCTCTTTACGTCTTGGAAAATCATAGTGCTCTCTTTTACAGATGCTTTGCTGGCTGTTGAAGATTAAAACACCACGAAAATTTTTTTTTTTTTTAAAAAAAAGTGCACAGTCACGTTGGGGTATCTATAAAATAAAATTTTTTATTAAAGCAAGGCTTCTTTTTTATGTAATTTTTTGTATTATTTTTTTTTACAAGGTAGAGTATTAGAAACAATAAGCGTACATGAGTAAAAAAGTAGAGAAAAAGGTCATGTCACGCTAATGATGATATTCAAAAGACATTTGCACGTCAGGCTGATTCCTGAAGATCAATATATCTATACCCAAATTACTGAATACCTTGACCTTTTAATCTATTTTGCTCTGTATTAAAACAGACACTTTTATTAACTTTTTTTATTTATTTCTTAGGTCTGTCTTGCATTCTCTTTTTATAATAAAAATGTCAATTTTTTATACATAAAGAATTTTATTATTTGTCATTATTGCTATTATTATTATTGTTATTTAAAGGGAAAAAAAAATGTGTGCAAAGTCCGTTAGACTTTTGATTTATGAAGAGGGTTTTCACTTTGATAGGACACATATGTGGACTGAAGACTGAGGTCGTCTTCAGGATGTAAAGGACTATCAAACTGTAAAGGTTTTTCAAGCGTTTTACTTTCAAATGTCATATCGGCCGTAAGATGGTCTTCATTTGTCTTTGTACGATGTTGACCTGAAGTTTGATGATGGCTATTGGTTACCCAATGTACAGTAATCACATTGACCTATCCACCAAAAAAAAAAAAACAATATAAAAATAAGCCACTTCTGTTGAGATTTCAAGCTTCACTTACGGTGACATCTACTGTGCATAGCGTCAAACAGACCAGACCTCGTTGGTGACCATGTGTGATAACAACACCCAGAACATTTAGGAAAGAAACGGAGAGACATACAATAGAGGCTACAAGTGTACGTCGAGCCAGACGGTAAAGTCGTGTTTCTTTCCAATTCTGGCGAGTATCACGACCTACGTTGGTCAAAGGTTTCATAAAAAGCCAGGTAAGGTAAAGGTTCAAGATCTATATGAAAGTAGGAGTTCGTTTGAGAATGGGGAGTGGATTTCTTTTTTTTTCTTTACTTACAAAATCATAAATCAATAAGGGAATACTAGCAATGTCTTTCAAGCCGATAGTACAGGTGCCGTTAGATTCAAGATAGATATTACGGAAAGACAGCTAACAAAAGATGTGTTTAACAAAAAAAAATAGACACATGTTAGCTTACCATCAGGGTAAAGATAATCACATAAGGACAGAGTAATAAGAGATGTAGTCTGTACTGAGGTGTTCTTAATCGAGTGGTCTTGACACCTGTGACAAGATAGACGCGTTCGATCAACCTAGTAATGGAGTAAGACATTTAGACACTACTGTTGTTACTGAATTACCAAGCATAGGCTACAATCTTACTGCCAGCATAAAACACATCGCATGAGAGCATACCGAGTGTACAGGAAATAAGATTGTCTAGTATTGTGTAAGTATCAGGCTTATAGGCTGTAACTTACTATTGTTGGTAGAAACCACCAGGACAGAAGTAGCAGCAAATGCCCAGGAAAATGTATAAAGAGCAATGACCAACAGACGGCCATAGTTTAGCGTCTTTACCTTTTCGCCATACGTTTTTGATCCGGTAGCTAAAGCAAGAATAGTAATACAAGCCAGCGAAGTCAATTCAGAGGCGATTTCATAAATATCGGGATTGTATTCAGTTAAATCCAGTATCGATTCTGTATGATTCATTTTTCGATAAAAAGAAGAATAAATAACGATAATAAAAAAGATGTTTTTTTCTGCTTATTTTTATATAAGAAATCCTGGTTCTCAAAGATCACATCAGAAAAAAAGAGTTGTACTGAAGCTCCTTTGCTTGAAAAGGAAAGTACATCTCTTTGTCCCACCAAAGAAAAGGAGAAAAAGGATAAGCGCACACACACACACACACACATCAGTAACAAAGAGACTATGTGCAAAACAGAGATTAAGGAGCGGAAAGGGTTCTTGGTTACAAAAAAACGCCAAAAAAAAAAAAAAAGTGATAAACCGTTTCTTTTGCACTAGAGTCACCTGCAAGGTGGATCCCATTTTTTTTTTATTATTATTATAACTCACTTTTTACTTTGCCTTTTTGCCCTTTTTTTTTTTATAAAAAAGAAAAAGAGAATGGATCTGCTTTGTTTCTCCCTCTTTCTCTTGGGGTCAATGAGAACTTAGCCAGGAAGCATAATGTTTTTCTTTTTCTTTATCCCAAGGACGGGTATAGCGTGTTTCCGGTAGAGGTTCTTTTGAAGGCACTTCAATTGAGCGAAGTCGTTCGGGTGTTAAAGTCACCTTCTTGGTCTCTCCCGATAAAAAAAGGGCTTCGAAATTGGTTGCCAAAGGGGCAAGTGGGCTGGATAAAGTCAATGTGCCTTGGTGGCTTTTGGTTTTAAAGAAACTAAACTTTCGTTTAGCTCTTTTGATTTCAAACGATTTCTGTGCGAGCTCTGTAGATTTTTTTTTTTAAAAAAAAATGAATAAATAGGTCTTGTCTTTTCCTTTCTTACCTATACTTTCTTTCTGATCGTTTATAACAAGATTTGAATAGACCAGTGTTTTTTTCTAAAAGGCAAAGTTAAAAATGAACCTGTTGGATAGTAATTGTTTACTTGTAATTGATCTTTGAGTTTCATACGATGGAAGAGATGCGAGAGATGAATATCCTGAGCAAGACCAGACAAGACCTGCTTGGTACGTAAGAGCTCTGTTCTTGCGTGACGTGCCAGGGAGAGCAAAAGGTATTCAGCCAAGTGTTCCACAATAGCCGTCACAAAACAGACGATGGTATTCACCGGCTCACGTTTCTTTCTGTAAGCTGAGGAGAGCGTGGAATGATCTGCGCAGGCTTGTTGTAGACTGTCCAGATCACCGGGGATTCTCTCGGGTAGACCAGACTCAGTTTCCAACAGCCGGCTCAGCTCGCTTTCGGCCTCGAGTAGAGCACGTTGGCCGACACTATTGGGGACCTGGCATTGAACCGATGTCTTGATCCGTTCAAGATCGTCACCGCCGCTTGAAAAGATCACAAGATCAATAAATTCATCTAGAAAACTGTTGATCGCCTGAAGTCCATCGGTTGATATCTGGCGGGTGCTGGTTTCTGATAAAATGGTTTGCGCTGCTCTTTGACCTACGTATTCCAGACCTGGGTTTCTTTTCTTAATTGACCTCTTTCTTATTGTTCTCCTAATCTTACCTTTTGACATTTTTAGAAAAGCTTACACACACACACACACACACACACACACACACACACACACACACAAAAGAAAAAGGAAAAAAGCGCTGAATATATCTGGTCTATTTGTAATAATAAAAGAAAAGGATGTATAAAAAAAAAAGGGAGAAAAGGGAGAGAATAATCTAAAGTGGGGATTATTTTATTTTGACTAAATAGAATGGTTAATAGGGGGGGAGGCAAGAGCATTTGAATGTTTATCTATAAAGGTTTGGAAATAACCTGTCTTATGGACCCCAATAAAGCTTAAACAGAGACAACAAACACGAGCCCAGCACCCAGGGAGAAAGAAGCCCTACTCACTATAGAAAGAGGAGTAGGAAGGAAGATCCTAGGAGATCTTGGCTTTATTGCTTCCACCAAGTGCTGTTTCAGAACTGATCGGGGATTGACACTTGTCAATGGAAGGGTCACATGGAAAGCAACGAACGGATGGGAAGGTTCTATTCTGATTTATCAGCGCTTGTTTTTATTTGTTTATTTATTTATTGTTTATTTTGTTTTGCTTTATTTTAGTTCAAAAAACCTTGTTTCTCTCTCTCTTTCTCTCTTTGTTTCTTTTTTCCCTATTCTTATTTGTGATGAATAACTCTGCTTATTTTCTGAATGCTTTGCACCAAGAACAGTGTGAATGTGCCCGTCTCTCGAATTATTGCGAGCAATTATTGGAGTCTAAAGGCATTGCGTGTGACGAGGGTATATTTAGGTGGGTAGAATTGGCTGTTCGGATGTTGGAGGCACACGAAGAGCAATATTTTCCGTGGCAAACAAGTCTGTTGCAGACATTGGAGGCCTTTAATCATCATCTCCAACAGCGCGCGCTACAAGAATGGGAACGAGAAGCTCATATAACTATTTACCAATTCCTTGCCTCTTTCAAAAGACCCAAAGCACTTGGGCAGTGTCTCTCCCCAAGCACAAAGCGTTCCGCTCGTTATGAACAGCCCAGCCGCCCCTATCTTCCTTCACGTACATCCTCGGTCTCAAGCCAAGGCTCGGCTTTCTATCAATCCTGCGCTAACTGTGGTAAAGAAAAACGAGGTATGCCTGTCTGCTCCCAATGCAAATCTCAATCCTACTGTACCCTTCGATGTCTCAAGGAACACCAGCCAGTGCATCAACTGGACTGTCGTTCTTTTAAAACATGAACATGAATTTAAGCAAAATTCAAATACACACATAGATTAAAAATAAAAAGACCTTTATTGTAACAGTGTATAGACGCACTTTGTTATTATTATTGTTATACAAATCAGTCAACCAAAGAGGCTATTGAGGGGTGTCTCCTCGGGTTGTTGGATAGTATCTCCCAGCGTTGATGACATTCATAGGCTGTATGCTGGGGAAGCAGAGTGGATATCTTGTGCCAATCTTCAGTGCCTATTTTCTGTATTGCCTCAAAAAGCAATTCGTCTTGTTTCTGAGACCAACTCGCCTTGACTCTTTTACTCGTCGCTATATCTTGTAATTATAAGAAACTTGATAGTTTCTCACTTCACTTACCAGAGGGATCAGACATTTCTCTTTTTATTGGCTGGCTTTTCAATAAACGATCGGCCAAGACACTCAGATGGGCTAGAGTGGGAGGAGGGGAAGAGCTGTCTGATTGTTTCTCTTTAAGAGCAGCCAATTCGACATCTTTCACTGCCAGTCTTAGTTCATTTAATTTCAGTTTCCTTATAAGCTCCTCTCTTTCTTCTATTTCCTATTGTAAACAACGAATAAAAAAAAAAAAAAAAAAACAAAACGAATTATTAGATTTATATATACGTAGAATCAGATGGTTTACTGTCGCGCTTTCAGGGCGTGTCAAATGATGCGTAATGACGTCCAATTTCTCTTTTTGTCTAGAAAGTAAGCCAAGTTCTTTTTTGAGTCGTTCCAGTCTATTTGAATGGTGTATTTTTAATTCGTTTTGCTTTTTTTTTTTTTTTTTTTTTTTTTTTTTAATTTTTTGTTTCTTATTGTATTGTTGAAGCCATCTTTTTACATATGTGAAAGTATTTACATTGTATACATCGATTCTTCCCAGAGTGTATAGCGTGTTTTCAACATTGGGTTCGTTTAACTGATTATTCTGAGATTGAATGATGCGTTCCAGATAACGCTCTCTTTCATGAGCTTCTCGTAGGCTTCTTTCAAGACTACCTGCCTCTTCACTTAAAGTATTTCGGGGACGTAGTGGATACTGTATATGTGGCGTAATCGGTATCTGACAAGGTTGAACTACCCATGATTTGACTGGCTCTTCCTCACATAGCCGTGTTAAATCCACCCTCCATCGGGTCTCGTTGGATTCAAGAATCTATCGTAGAAGCCTGCTTAATACATGTCTCCAGAGTGGCTATCGCTTACTTGTTCTTTCATCTTTTCAAGCTCTTGGTCCATTTTTTTTTTTTTTTTTTTTTTACAACAAAAAAATAAAAAATAAAAAAGAAATAATAAACAAATAATAATAATAAAATGGAAATGATATCAGCTTATTTTATTACTCCATACTTTTTTGTCTATATTTTACGTCATAACCATCAAAATCAGTAACCTTGGGCCTTTTAGAAAAAAGGTGTGGACGTAGTGCATAAGTAGTTCAGAAGCGTTTTTGTTAACTTGTAAATATATCAATCTTTTAGCCTACTAATAAGCATACCTACGCTTTCTCTCTCTCTCTCTCTCTGTATATACATATTCGTTTTGAGCTTCTGACACTCCTATTAACACGAAAAAAATGTACTTACAGTCTGTGCGCGTAGACTGAATCTAACCAGTAGAAAGTGGGAGAGAGGTCAAGACGAGGGATACTAAAACACAAGAGAAAAAAATTACTGATAAATGTATTTTTTTTTTTTGTTTCTTTAAAGAGAGCAAAAGGGGACAACAAAAAAAAGTGAGAGAATGGATCACCAAATCTCATCACAAGAACTTTGGAAGGCTGCCATAGCTTCCAGCAAAACAACACTCAGTCTGTTGTCTGCCTTTGAATGCAATGGGAATCCTTTAGTTGGGGAAGCCCTGGAGCCTTTGAAACGATTAGTCCAACAGGAAGAGACAGCTATAAAAACAACGCATACCTCCTGCCCTTCTAGCAATACTGCTTTACCAGCAAAACCTTCGCGCTCACAAAAACACGACCAATTGGAATCCAACTGGGAGCGTTTAAGCGAAGGCAACGGCATTTCCGTCAGCCTCAAAAACGGTGGAAACATCACTGCTATTGCCATTACTACTGAAGCACAGATTGAAGCGATTCTCCCAGAGATCTATGCGGCTGACTTTATCGCTGTCGACTGCGAATTTTTAGGCATCAAGAACGAAATGCCTCTTTTAAAGTTGATTCAGATAGCCGTCTCGAAACAAAAAGGATATGCTATTCAAGTGGATCTCGTCGGTCTTGAAGGTATTACCAAACACCTAAAGCCTTTGCTGGAAAACGAGTCTGTGAACCAGGTAGGCTGGGCTTATCGCGGTGACGCGATGGCTATTGAGAACTATATTCATGATATCCGCATGGCACCTGTGTTGGACCTTCAAGCCAAGCTGCGGCCAATTGCGATAGAAGAGCTCAGCCTGAATACTGCTGTAGCACGTTATGCAGCCCAATGGGAAGGCTACGACGACTTTATGCTTATCAAGCAGTTCCGGGACGGTTTCTCGTTCTCGCTCAACGATTGTGTCTGGACCAAAAACCCACTTCCGGCCCGTGCTTTAGTCTATTCTATCTTTGACGTCGTCTGTCTCTTTGCTCTGGCGGAGGCAGTCGTAGATCACCCCAATCTCGAACAACACTACTGGCCCTTGACTGTTACGCAAAGTTTGAAGGCCAAGGCACTTGATCGCTGGCACCGTCAGCGGGTGATTGGTAAACAACCTTCAGCAGCCGTTGTGGCAAACACGGTCGCTGCTCGACACACTCCGCCCACTAAAAAGAAACAAGGATCTACTGCAGCGCCTACAGTCTTTTATGACGACAGCAACCCTCAGTTCCAAAAAGACCTAGAGGAAGCCCTCAAAAAATCACAAAAGGAATACGATAATTGGCATGAGGATCAGGAGGATATTGTCGAGGTCGACAGCTGGCGTGAGGAGCTCAAAGACAATCCGACCGTATCTCATTTCGCTCCAGAGCAGTCGCAGACAACACCAGATGTAACTGGCTCAGGCTGGGGAGATGAAGAGCCAGTACAACCCAAACAATGGCCTTACGAGCGTCCCGCACGTAGCGCCTCTAAAAAACAAACACAAGCCAGCGACAAAAAACAGACGCCTAAAAAACAAGCACAGGCCAGCGATGAAAAACAGACACCTAAAAAACAATGGGGAGACGGAGACTTAGCGAGAGAAGGCTCACCTCAGAAACAACAAGGGGAAGAAAACTCATCAGAACAACAGAAAAGGGAAGATGTAGCCCAGAAATCGTCCTGGGGTGAGGAAACACTACCTAAAAAGCAACCGTGGGGACAGGAGCCAGCACTCAAAAAGCAAGTATGGGGAGATAAGTCCTTGACGCCCAAAAAGACTTCAAGAGAGGGCAACCCTTCCCGCTTCTCTCCCAAACAACCCCCTAAAACTCCTTTTCAGGCCAAACCTGACCGTGAACGATATAGCGCAGACCTCAAGAATCGTGTGAACGGGCAGACAGGCAAATTCAACTTTGTCGAGAACAAACCAGAAGAGCTGGCCGAAGCCAAATGGAGTCAGTTTGCCACTGAGAGTGAAGGCCGCTGGAAAAGAGGCAAGGACTCTAGTTTGAGTAACATCAAGTCAAGCTATACACCCCAACCGGTCACACCTATCAAAAAAGAACCACCCAATACCTCTGTGAATTCTTATTCACTTGATAATAGTCTGGTCGACAATTGGAGCCTGGTTGATGAACAGCCAAGGTCAATGGAAATGCAGATGAACCAAATCCCTATCCGTAGCAGATTCACCGGCCCTAAGCTCAATAACCCTTATGACGATGGGTTTGATGACGACGACGATGAAGAAGAAGACGAAGATATCAAGGCCGCTCCTCGCGATACACCTACGTTTCTAGACGATCTTTACCTAAACGACTCACCCGGTTACCTCTCGGTCCATAAAATTGTCACATTTGAACATCTTGACCTGATCGTTATTCCCAGTACTCCTTTTACCGCTGCTATCACATACCATACCATCAAGAACAGTCCTACCTTGAAAGCAATCCAAATTTACCTCGCCACCCAGGACAAGGGTGAGTCCTATACGATCGTGCTGGACCAAGCCTGTATGTTGCGCGAACGAAAAAAGTATGCCAACACCAACCTAGGTTATCTCCTGACCAGTCCCGATGTAAAACGAGTGATCTGGTACCTGAGCTATATCAGGGAAAGTGTGAAAGAAAAGCTTGGGTTCTATATTGGTCCTTGTATCGATGTGGCTCATATGGTTTATGCTGACCTGGGTAAAGAATTTAGCTTTCATGCTGCAGTTGTCCATTACCTCAAGGACTGGCCAGATTTTGAACAGTATCAGGAAAAGAAGGCAATTCAAGATAAAGCGGCTAGTAAGACTTTTGGCTACGTGCCCTGGGATGAAAGAAAATTGAGAAGTTCCGTATTAGAACACAGCGCTTTCTGTGGTCTTGTTCTCTACAAACTCTTTCAAAGTCCAAAATCACTTGATCATGTCGATTCTGCCGAATTCACTGTTTCATAAAACTACTAAACAAAAAAAAAAAAAAAAAAAAATAAAACCAATGGATTTTTAAAGTGGTCACGCATCAAATGTCACTGTCTTCATCTCTGACTTTCTTTTTTTTTTTTTTTTTTTCTTCTTTCTTTCTCATTTCACGAAAAAATTGCTCTCGCGTCATTAGAAAACATGCCTAGAAGAAAGATTGTTTGTTATGAAGAGATTTCCGACTTGGACGAGTTTGAGAAACTATCTGTCGGTAGCCACAAACAAGAAGATACAGACGATTTATTAACAGACGACTTGTTAAACTATCTCAGCTCAGAGCAGGAACGGAAGCAACGAAAGAAACAACCCAAGAAGAAAGTCTTGACAAAACGCAAAACGGTCAAGAGAGAGCCTAAAAAGAAGACGAGAGTACCTGTAAAAAAAGAACCTGAGGGCTGGAACCCTGAGCGAGTTCAGAGCTTGCGAGAAACGCACCCAGACCGCTACTGGTCTTTTCATGCCGAATCCTCAGATATGATCCATGCCATCAATGAAGAGTACCCGATGGAAAGCATTCCTTGTACTATCAACGATCAAGCACCTATCACTAGTATGGCGCTTTCCGAAGATGGTACCTTACTCGCCACGTTCTCGAATATCGGAGCTATCAAACTCTGGGATGTTGAAAATGACTTTGCACCAGTACATAAGCTGAGAGACGCAGATGAGATGAACATCGATGAATTCTATTGCGGCAAATTCGTAGGTGACGGCTATATGACTGTCGGCGGCAAGCTAAAGGACAGACAGCGTTGGTCGGCCGAGGATGACGATAACCATATCTTACCTTGTCCTATCAAGATCTTTAACATTGCCGAGTCTAAAGTTGTTGCTCGGCTTGATGGCCACACAGAAGAAATTCTTTGTATCAAGGCATTGGTTTTTGATAATGAAAACTACTTTATTTCTACCAGTCAAGATGGTAGTATCATCAAATGGCATATGGCAGACGATTGGATCACTTTACTCAATCGCACCAAGATGGATGACAATATCACCTGTATGGCTTTCACCGTCTCGTTTGTACCCAATACTGGTAACAAATACTTTATGGCGGCTGTGGATGAACATCTAAGGTTATACGACTTTGAAAATGCACAGGTAAAAAAAGAAAGAAAAAAAAAAACAGTCTTATTCAAACATCCTTAATGTAGTTACTACAAACATTTAGTGATCTTTACTCTTCTTATTGTGACTGTGGAAAATTCGTACGCTGGCTAGATGAATCGCTCTATAATAAACAAACAGAAAGAAATGAGGAAGAAAGCGAATACGCTTGGTTTATTAGTAGAGGAGCAGAACTATGCGATGTGAGCGAAGGTGTCTGTAAGTCACCACTAAAAAAAAAAAGAGCTCGCATCCAACTAATAACCTCCTTAAACTGTCCTTTTCTATATAGCGTCAAAACCAAACACATGCACTTTACATAAATTAGTATATCCAACAAAGAAAGGAGAGCCCTTTAAATTGCAACAAGTCAAAAAATACCAAAACGAAGAGTAAGAAACAAGGTGAATGTGTGAAAAGAGATCTAAAAATAAGCGAAAATTTATTTTAGTTATCATTCCAATTCATGGCTTGTTAAAATTACCTCTAATGGAAGATATTTACTCGCTCCTACAATATATGGGCAGATTTTTGTCTTTAATATGTTGACAGAGCAAGTCACTGCTATTTTGAAAGACCATCAAGACATGGAAGTACGCGATGTGATATTTCATCCTTATCGACCCTTGTTATTTTCATCTGGTGATGGTATGCTTACTATCATTAAAACAAAAGCAAAACCCTGGTTTACTAAAAACGAAACTATAGATGGCTGTGTAAAGGTGTATACATATTTAGAAGACAGTAGTAAAAATCGTGTTGTGGAAGATGTGGAGCAAGACCTTGATGTTGGTATGGCAGAAACTGATTAAATAAAAAAAAAAAACAATAGTAACAATATACATTTCATAATCATACCCTTTTTTTTTGTTTACTGTATCTTTTTTTTTTAGAATAAACTTTTTTTCTTCTCTTTAATATGAGCTATTCAGACAAAATATAAATTTCATTTTTTTCATGAGTTCAGTTCCCAACCAAAGAAAAAAAAGGCTTTCCTTTAGCTATTTATTTATTTATTTTCTGCCTACTGTCATTGATTGTGAACTGTTTTCCGTTTTGCTAAAAAAAAAAAAAAAAAAAAAAGAAAATGGCAAGTCAAGGTATTTGTTGAAACTATCCTAAAAGTAAACAAACAGAAACCTAATTGCTCATCTTGATCAATATCTAAGCAATCCTTGATCAAATTCATGAGTTTGAATCTTTTATGAGTATATGGGAAACTCAAAGTAAATCAATCTGATAATTAAAAACTCTGTAAATGTGCTCACCTGTTACATATATTTGCCTATATAAAAGGTTTATCGTCACCTGAAAAAGAGCCAGACTGTATGTTTGAAAAAGACGTGCAGGCTGCATGCAATCTTATTATGACCAACAGTGATCAGCGTAGAGAGGGAAGGGCTACAAAAACGGAGCCAATCCAATTGTTACAAGAAGGTTCTTTCTTTTTTTTTAAAAAAAAATACATACCTATATAGAATAAAGATTCAAATGCTATATATACAGTATTAAGTATATATTCATATCAATTATAGGTACCCAAGAGACGATACGAGAAAACGATCTTCCAAAAAGCAAACTGTACGACTTGTTGAAGAAGCGATCCAGTCTGTTCTTAAAGGAAACGACAGTCAATTTAATGCCCAATTCAGAAAAGCTATTTGAAAAACATGAAGCGATCTTGAGCCAGAAAGAAAATGATGTGGCGTTTGAAGATAAAATTGTACAAATGAGTATGGTGCCTGAAAAAGATACAATGTCCGCCAAAAAAATCATACCCAAGGAGGCTTTACTCGTAACAAAAGCAGAGTCAACACAAAATCTTAAAAACGATAGAGATACAAAGGGGCTCACAAGTGCTTGTGCTAAAATAGATAGCGCTTTTGCCACTGATAAAAATTATGTAGATAACGACGCAAGAATAACATTCCACTCAATTAAAGACATGTTGACTCAGCCAAGTGTCCATAGCATTTCCGAAAAAAATCAGAAAGAAAATAACGACAACCTGAAAAACAAACAAGCGCCTTTCAAAAAAGAAGAAAAATCCAATGGCTTTTTTCTCAACAAAAGTCATGTAATTTCTAAGGAGGATGCCCTCTTGATGAAAGAAACAAAAACTGAAAATAACGACATAGAAATGAAATTAGAAAAGCCTTTAAAGACAGACCTCTCTGAAGATAAAAAAGTAAAATTGAGAGACCTCAAAAAACCTTTCGAACGCCAAAGCAACCCAAAGTACCTTTTGACATTGAAAAGTTTATATAACAGAGAAGCTGCTTCCTTGGATACCGTAATCAGTAGTCATTGGTCAGAAAAGACCCCAACTAATACAGAACAAGACATAGACTCTTACCAAACAAAAACCGGCAACACAACAGAAGGGAAAACTTTACAAGCCAATCGTAGCTCTGATAACGAGATAAACAACGATAAAAGCTTCGTTGTGGACTGTTTAACTATACCTGAGAATTACCCATATAAAGCTTTAGCTACTTCAAAAAAAGTAAAAAGAAAGTCAATATCAGATCGCTACAACCTAGGAGGAACCAAAAAAGAGCTCCCAAAGGCAGAATCATCCATCTCGTTACTCTCCCTGGCCACAAAACAGCCTACAAATTGTATAAAGATTAGACAGCCTGCCTCTTTTCAAAAGATAGCTAGTAGCCCATCCCTGAGAGGCATGCTTATGAAAAAGGGAGGCGATGAAAGAAATATGCTGCCGAGAACGTTATCTATAGCCTCTTTTGTTTCTGATAACACAACACATTCTTATATGGGATCCTCTTTGCTTACTAGAAAAAGCTTGGCGTCTAGCAAAAGCTCCTTAAGAGTGGATTGCCCATTTGAAAAACAAAGCAGAAAGCCCTCTAAGAAGTACATTTCCAGATCTTATGAAGAAATGATGCGTATTCCTAACGTACTTGAACGAATCTCATTTTATGAAAAAACTTTAAAGCTTTGTTTGAATGAAACTTCACCTATCACTGATTGGAGTAACAAGATGATTGTCAAAGGAAAGCCAGAAGCTCTTGAAGAAGGTTTTTTTTTTTTTTTTTTTTTTTTTTTTAGGACAACTAACCTTTTTTTTTTTTTTTTTGTTACTTGTATAAATTTACATCAGGCTATATCCCGATATATAGATCCGATTCTCTGTCTGACTATTCGTCTTGTAACAGTCCAGGTATGTCATTTAGTGAATCAATTTCCCAGTTTTGGAAAAAAGCTTCAGGGTCGCAGGCCAGCTCTATATGGAGTAGTACAACAGACAGCAAACTTTCAACTTCACTAAGTAGAAATAGTAACAGATACAGAGGTGGGTTCTTGGAAAGATCGATGAGCCGTCTAGGTCTTTCATACAATAGCAAGATAGAGTCGCTTGACAAGAGCAAGTCATTTTCTACGCGCATTAATGCAGTCAGCAGAATGCCCTCGTTTAGTAGAAGCAGTTCTATTAGAGTTATCTCTTCTTCTTTCATTACATCCAAATCAGCACAACCTACAGGGCAGGATCCTCTTAAAAATCTTTCAAAAGAAAAGCTATCCGAGCTCAACTATATGGCAACCATTCTACCTCATGAGGATATTCGGGTGTTGTTGGATGCTCTCAATGAAGCCAACGGAGACACTATGAATGCCATCTCTATCGCTCTTAATAAAATAAGAACTTTAGAAAAATAACTATTTCTAGTATCTAGAAATCTATACTCCCCACTGCAATAAATAAACACATATCTAAAAGAAAAAAAAATAGTACACAGCTTTACTCTTATTTTTCTTGTAACAAAAAGGCTATTTCAAATGCCAATGAGTAGTTGTTAGAGACGAATTACATAAGTAAGCAGGCGTAGACAAGTTTCTGTTTGAGGATATATTTTTTTTTAAAAAAAAGAGACAATTTTTTTTGTCAAATATTGATGTCTATATAGTCATAATACTTGTACCAAAGTTTTTTATTGCTTAAAAATAAGTGTTGGAGGGATTTAATGAAAGGATGTAGTAATAAAAACATTAATTTATTCCATTGTGCTTTTTTCATCAAATTCTTTCGGATTGTGCCTAAAAAAGTAATTCTGAAACCTAAAACAACAAAAAGCTCCGTACAGATTATGCTCTTTTCTTTTTTGGTTGGTTGGAAAAAGCAATGTCTAATCAGGACTTGACATTGTATTTAGTGTTTGTAGTTTTTTCTATATTAATAGTCAGTTAAACGTTGCTTTTTTATTCTTAAGAGAGAAAAAAAAAACTAATTGCCACTCTTTTGTTTTCTCATTAGGGATCATTTCAATACGGTTATCATAATGGGGAACTAAATACCCCTCAATCGGTTATATCTCGCTGCTCAGAAGTCGACTATGTTGATGAAGATCTTGACTGTATACCTATGCCAGACTCACAATATGCGTTGATTGTTTCTATGCTTACAGCTGGTGGGCTTCTTGGAGCCCTTGGTTCTCCCTATTTTAATGACCGTTATGGTCGACGCTTGACTTTGCTTGGTTGTAATATTTTCTTTGGTCTAGGATCCTTAATGGCAACGGTTGCTTCTACTCCTGACATGATGATGATTGGTAGGTTTTTTTCAGGAATAGGTAGTGGTATTGTCACGGTAGTTGTTGCTCCCTACATTGCAGAGTGTGTGCCCGCTTCAAAACGTGGCATGTTTGGCGCCTTTAATCAGCTTTTAATTGTGGTTGGTATTATGGTGGCCCAAATACTGGGTTTGTTTTGGTCCAACTTTAGACAATGGAGATATATACTAGGTGTGGGTGTAATTTTAGCTATATTTCAGTCATGCATTCTACCATTTTGTGTCGACTCGCCCAAGTACCTTGCATCCATTCCAGAAGGGATCCATGACGCAAAGGAATCGCTATCCAAGCTAAGAGGCGCTTCTTCAGAGGAAGTAGAAGATGAAATTTTGACCTGGGATAACTGTATGCAAAGCCGAGCTACTGCTGAAATAGAGGAGCATATGCCACTCCTTCAGGATAGTACACATACTACAAGCGATAGCCAAAAGGTGGGTATTTGGGCATTTTTGAGCTTGCCTTTTTACCGAAAGCCACTTTTGATTGTGCTTTTAATGCAGCTTTCCCAGCAACTTTCTGGAATTAACGCTGTCATTTTTTATTCCACCTCAATCATGTCTACTGTGTTTCCAGACCACTCCAAAATTATCACTGTCTACATATCCATAGTCAATCTTATAATGACCACCGTTTCGGCTGCCTTGATGGATAAAGTAGGTCGAAGATCTTTGTTTTTGACATCAAGCTGCCTCATGGCTACTATGGGTACTCTTTTGGGATGGAGTATTGACAAAGAGTACAATACCACTGCGGCATTTGCAATTGTTGGTTTTGTAGCAGCATTTGCTATAGGCTTAGGACCTATACCTTTTTTAATGATACCTGAAGTGGTGGAAACAAACGCTGTATCAAGTGCTTGCTCAGTCGGATTGTCTGTAAACATGATTTCTAACTTTATTGTATCCGCCGGCTTTTTAAGCCTTAGAAGCGTTTTGGGCCAGACCCTAGTATTTTACATATTTAGTTTTACCCTTTGTCTCCTGACACTAGTGGCAGTGCTTGTACTACCAGAAACCAAAGGAAGAAGCGCAAGTGAAGTGATCAGATCGGGATATTCCATTTACCCATAAAGATACCACCTAGTATGTATAGAGATTCTCTATAAATAATAATAATAAAAAAAAAGCTACAAGCGTAGTACCTTTGTTTCTTAAATAGTTTGGTCCAATTGATTGGCTGCGGCTTGAATACAGCTATAAATCTAACTTTAGAGTATAATCTTTCAAAAGAGTTAATTTTTGTTTGTTTGTTTTTTGAACAAGTATTTTTGGCGTTACTAGAACAGGCAGCTTCCTTTTTTTTTTTTTTTTTTTTACAGTTGATACACAACAAAATATTCGCAACAAATACTGGAATAGGAAATTGTGTGTACTTTTGCTTTTGATAATGTCTAGAAAATTTCCTTTATTTATTTCAAATCATACAAAGACCGGTCTACGCAAAAATTCGCGCTAGTATAGGGCAAAAAAAAAACCCCCCAACGTTCAACTTAGAATAATGTGGCTCACACTAATCCGAACGAGAGCAGTGTCAGCTACGTGTGTCGGTCTTAATAAAGTTTATGCTTTGATACCAAAAAAAAAGAAATGTCGGTCTCCGCCTATAAAAAAGGAAAGCTTTTCATCCTTCATTTTGAGCTATCAATATATTTCTTTCCTTCTTTTTTTTTTCGCTCTTTTATCACTCTAAATGTCAATAAAAACAGATAAGCCTATACCAAACGAGATTCAGCTAAAAGATTTTATATCTGGTCAAACAATCAGTTTGAACGAGTGGATTCAGCAAGAACTATTCCGTATACAACATAATATAGAGCCAAGACACTGCAAGACTTATAGTCAACTTGTTCAAGTTATTGAAGAACCATTCCAGTTTCAAGCACAAAAAGTACCTATGATCAGCAATAGCTCAGCAGGGCACAATACGCTTACCCACTTTTTTTCATCCTGCGCGACGCAGTTACACAAATTGGAAAACATCAGGAGGAGTTTGGTTGCAGATCCCACCAAACGGCCCACGTCCACAAATCTATGTCATGCATTCCTTCACTTATTTCAATCATGTACCAATACGCATTCGCCTAGGCATTTGTTAACCGAGCTTGATAAAATACGTGTAGCAATGAAGCAAAAAAAAGAAATCAGCCCCTCGGTCTTCAGAGTAAAGCTGATGGACATACTCTTTGGAAAAATCCAGCTGACAAAACAGCTCATCAGACCGTGGCAGCTTGTGTGTCAATGGATGGCCATGACAGACAACAACTCCCTATGGATTCAGCTTAGCACTGGGATTTTTGTGGTCGCCAAGAAGCTTTATTTGAAAAAGATGGCCCTAAATATTAAGCATCGTGTATGAGGATGCCGTGGAAGAGGAGAAGATACGGACTATTAGCAAATGAATTTAATGTGCACAGCCATCTTTTTCTCTATCATGGCAGCTTATGTAACGTCTGTGTAACAGTGTTTTTTTTATATACATACACATATTTGCTTTGCCACAAAGTATGCTTCAGCATAATCACTGTATTACTTAATTGTATTAAAATTGTTCTACTTGATATTTGTTGTTGTTTTTGCTTTGTAACATGCTATCCAGTTCTGATCTTTAATCACTAGTTTGTGATTAGTTTTCGTTGCTCTCTTTCTACGTATATAAGAATAGCAATAACGGAGTATAGATAACCGAAAGTAGTGTTTGCCCCATATAAAACAGTCATCTCCGGTTTGATCGCATCTAACTTTTTTTTTTTTTTTTTTGCTAAGGTGGACCAATTTTCCAGAATATCAAAATTTCACATACTCAGCTTTTGAAATTGCTAAGCTCAGGCAAAAATAAACACATTTACTTTATGTTGACAAACATTCTTGTCAGTCAATAATTGTATCTTTCTTGGTCTTGTCTTACGATTTAATAAGCAAGTACCAACGTTTATACACCAGAATTATGATGCTAACTAGAGACTTGCTAAAAAAAATATTTATGACAACTAAAAAAAGAAAAAATATCATTGGCCCTTTTTTTGAATTTACAGTTGATAATTCAAAAAAAGAAATCAAATACCCTATAGCCAATCAAATTTCTGACCATTGATGTATAAATTTAAGGCGAAGCTACATAATAGGGTGGTAAACGCAACAAACTTGAGCTAAATGGAAATACAATTATGCAGAGTACAGAAAAGTTTAAAGGATAATAAAAAAAAAAAGCTCATAAACAAAAGGTTCATGGCTAAAATAGCGTCTTCAGGCTTTCAAAAGAAAATCTTAAACAAAAGCCAGACCTAATTTACAAAAGCCGTTTTTCACGTAAATGAAAAAGTGATAAATACACTGCAAAGCAAGTCCTCAACCTTTTTTTTTTCTAAAACACACACATGTATGTGTTTCATAACAAGTGATAAGCATATGTGAGAGAGTTTACGAGTAACTACTCGCATTTTTTTAGACTGGAATCTGGGTTGCAGTCAGCCTCATATTATAAACTAATCTTGTTTTTGTTTGTTTAATACAGTATTAGAGTTTCATATTTTCTATTTTAGTTCTTTAGTAAAACAAATAGATTCTTATTTTCTAAACTGCAGAAGTTGCTTTAAAGAAAAAACTTAATAAAACCACAATAGAAAAAACATGTGTAGTATCTCTTGCACCATTTTCTATCAATTAAAATCCTAATCTCGGGAAACCACTTCTGACAAAAAAAAACATGCAAAGCCTCGCAGTGACAACAGATATGTTTAACTTCTTTTGTGTTCCTCAAAACTTTGCAGCTGAAAAAAAAAAAAAAAGTAAACTGATTTTTACATTTAATAGAAAGTGGTAGAGCTACACAATAAAGCCTTTTATCTCATCAGGAACTACGATAACCGTCATTCAACAAGTAGATCAATAATAACTACAATACGACAGAGCCACGTTTAGAAAGTATGCTTTGGTTTCCATTAAATTTTTTGATGAAATGGATAGAAAACTGTTTTTTGAAATCGAGGTTTCTCTTAAATATCAGTGTTTTAAAATGTATATATCAAAATTAGTAAAAGATAAGCTGATGGAGACGTTTCAAGACCAAGCAGGTTTTAAAAACCGACATAGTGTTTTATTATATTTCTAAAGTTATCTTTCATAAATTCACTCGTACCACATAAAAACATAGCCCAGATACGTCTAATTTATGGTCTGGTAGTATCTATAGAACACTTTCTCTGAGGATGCACTATCGAAGGGGATGAACAAAGCCACTGTGATATCCTAGCTTTTCACAGATCCGGTCTCGAAATTACAGGATAGGCTATTAGAAGAGGTTTTTAATTCCAGCGCAAGTGCTGACATGCAACGCATTTAAACTCTGGCAGGCCTCGAGCGCTTTTCACTAAAAAATTTATATATCTGGCTAAAGGAAATGCTGGTACTGACACTTTGTCGATAGCACAGAGTGATCGTATATAACGGAGCCTTAGATGGTTGATGTCATTGGCGGAGATCAGCGTTCACAAGCTGATAATCAAAAGAAGCTACATTTATTTCCCCCTGCTTCTATTTTTTGGGCTGTTCATAAACTTCCTTTTTACTTTTCAATTATACTACAGTTAGATAGAAAGAAACGAAAATCAATGGTGTTAGCGGCATAAAAAAACTGTTAGCGAGGTATGACAAACGTAGAAAAAAAAAAAGAAACTTTAAGCTCCTATGAAAAGCTTCCTGTCCGGCTGAATATTGAAAAGCCTAAAAAAAAGGAACCTTTTCTTGTATTCTAGTTCAGCTTTTTTTTTTTGAACTTGTTCTAACTGTGTCTTCTATTGACCCTTTTTAATCTTACCCCCTCCTTTTTTTTTCTGTAAATTTTTTTCTAAAAAAATTAAATAAATAGACTTCATTCTAAGTTTTAAAATAAATCATCAAAAAAGAAAGGGATTTCTACATGTTGCTTCCAATCACGAGCTTTGAGTGTTTTATTCATTTCGTAATCCTAGCAGGGCTTGACTTTTATTTTTTTTTGAAGATTCTTTGAAAAAAAGTTGCAAATGAGAAAGACTAATGAGGTTTATTGGTCAGGTATAAGGTTCAGTGAACAGGGATTTTTTCAGCTTGGCGCACCTCACTTCTTTTAATAGATGTATTCACCTTGACAGACATATCCATCTCCATAGACGTTGGCTCACCAACCACTGTCTGATCTTCCTCTTCTTCGCCGTGCTCAAATTTTGTTCCAATATGCTCGTCTTCCCTTGGCCCCGCACAGCCTGTAAGAATCTGTTTTGGACATTGCGCCATGTCGTTCATCACTTTTTCTCCTTCTCCGGCACATTTTAGTATGTGTTGTCGCAAGTCATCAATGCCTTCTTCTTTGTAAGAATTCGTTACTTTATATACACCCTCAACGAGTGGGTGGTTGTGGACATTGAAATCAGTAACACTCCTGATAATCCAAAGCTTCTTTTTAGAGGCTATTGAAGCTGATAACAGCCATTGACACCCTGTTTTTTTTGTAGTTTTTTTACGTTTACGTTCGTTACTCTGAATATTATGGGTATTCCTATAAACGCCGCCGTGGATACACTGAATGTATATACTTCGTCCATTACTTCTTTTAGTAGATACAGCAAAATTTAATTCATTTGCTCGTTTTTGGACAGTAGACATGACCTCTTTTTTGCTCTCATAAACAGTGTTAATAAGGTCAAGCATTTTGTATATAGAAAAAAAGTTTCTTTTTTAAAAAAAAAAAAAACAATAACAGAAAAAAAAAAAAACAAAATGCGATGAAAAAGAAGAAAACAAAATATACAGAATTGCACTGGCCTAAAATCGTGACAAACGGAGTTATCTTCTGACATTCATCCCTTGTTGCGCTCAGAATGAAAGCTCATACGTTCTTTTTTTTTTTTCTTGTAACGACTATACGCTGGGACACTACACCCTTAAAAAGCATTCCAATTACAAAACCCATATATACTTCGAAGGCTTTTTTTTTCCTGCTTTTTAAAGGCTAAAACATGCGGTAAAATTGCCAGTGTTTATTTATAGACGGTGCAGTGTCCCGAGTAGTACCCAAAAAAAAAAAAAAAAAAAGACTGAAGAACAAAAACTTTGTGTATTTGCTCCGATTTTTTTTTTTTTTTTTTTTTTTGCATGTCTAAAAGCTTTTTCTCTTTAAGTTTACACTGCAGAAAATCCTGGGATATATTTGTGATGTGTTATTAAATGATTACTTTTTATAGAGATAGCAGCAGAAATCAGAGCCTTTTAAAGTTGCTAAATGCATATTTTCGTTTGCGGGTTTAAAATTTCACTTTACGAAAGAATAATTCAGGTTAAATAGGAGGCACCACATGGGCACCACACCACAACAGCACTGCACATGGATTTTGACGATCGTAGGTTTTCTTTGCAGTTAATTTTGAAGTACAAGTCTTTAAAAGAAAGACAAAAAAAAAAGATGAGCTTTACGTGTCTATAGCCAAGTATACAAGCCGTATCTTTTTACGAATGCAAAACATCCAGCTCTGACTATTGTACGTACAACTAAAAGAGCAAAATGAAAATCTTTCTGTGTAATAAACAGGCTTTGTATTGACAGCTAAACAATCTTACAGTCGATTCAAGATCTCTTTTCTTTTCTTTTCTTTTCATTTTTCTCTTTTTACCGGATACTTTTTCGAGATTAAAAAAGTTCGAATGGGTTTTTTTACATTTTTTTTTTTTTTGGCATAATGTAACGTATACTAGAGTTTGATCAAAGACCTTGAAGCTTTACTCTCTTTTTAGTATTCCTTTTTTTTTTTTATATCTATATCAAGATAAAGCCGTTAGAAAAAAAAAAGGAATATCTTCAGTCGTTAGCGTAGTGTCTATTCGTCTATATTCTACAAACTAGGACTGGGTTCTAAAACATCTTTCTGCCGAAAGAACGTACCCAAAGTATAAAATAGGTAGTGAATGATTTTTACTCTAGAAAAGACGATACAGAACTTATTACTATCAAAAAGCGGTTTGTTTTGTAGTACTTTTAGCACTATTGCTATCGAACTTAGCTTCGTTACTCATAGAATTTAGTGATCAGAAATAAGGTTAAAAAGCTTCTCTATCATGCTTGCATTTTTTTTTTTTCGTATTTCCATTGTAGATCGCTTTTCACTACAGTCATTAATAGTAACACTTTACCAGCATCAAAAGAAACAAAGCTTCTTTTTTGTGCAGAACTTATGACTCATTGTTTACTGTCTAATAGTCATGGTTTAGTCTCTAGTTTGAGGTTGTTCTCAAAGGCTTTTAAGTAGGTCATCGTATGCTTTACTGTACTATCTTTCGTCATGTCTATGTTTTAAAAATATACTATGTTACTATGTTTATTGCCCAAACCTATATATATATATATAAAGCCAGATGCTGCGTTTATAGTTTCAGTAGTCTCTCAACGTTTGCTTCACACAATAGAAAGGGCCTACCTCCTTTTCTGTTAGTGATATATATTATTTTACATGCCGCGGTATATCGTCTCAACAAAGATACCCCAGCCCAATAAAGTTTGGCACAGGATCAAAATGAATGTTTTCCTCTCTTCTCCCCCTTTTCTTTTTGAACCAGATGTATGTAGGTTGCATTCTTTAAGAAAAAGGTGTTTAAGCTTTTTGAATATTTCATACCAACGTTATGTCAATGTTAAAATCAGTTTTGACCTGGGCTGTTCTCTAGCCCTGTGCCAAATAGATGTGGAAGTGGCATTTCCTAAAATGCATGCCCCAGCTTTTCGGCCTAAAGACACACTTTTTTTTGGTTTGTATTGCAAACAAATGCGTTTATTTTATAATACATTGGCTGAATTTTTTGGTGTAACTGCAATAGGGGAAATGGGCAGCATGGGAGTCGGGGCATCAGAAATTTCGCCGCTGGCTCCTACGTTTGTACTGATGAACATATCATTACTCAACACACGCATCCCTTGCCCTTTAGGTCTAAAGGTATCTACAGCGCCCACATCCACTAATCAAATATATTAGTTAACATGGCCACATGGTGTATTTAGTGGACCTACCTTTATATAATTTTTCTTCACTTGAAAAAGCTCTTGGTTTCAGTTCTATGATAGTATGAAGAGGAATACGTGCATAAGGAAGCTCTTCATGAGTTAGTCCCATAAAATACGAATACATGCACCGAATGGTTGCTTGATGAGATATAATTAAAATGTTTTCGTGTCTTTCCAGATCCATGATAACAGGCTCAAGTCTAGCCACCAAATCACGATAACTCTAAGCCATATAAGTCTCTGCATATACTAGTTTGAATATGTACCTCTCCTCCGCGATATCTATAGTTGAACTTGTCTTCATCTCGACGGGCAAAGTCTTCAGGATATTTTTCCTTTTTTTTTTTTAAAAAAAAGAGTCAACATATATAAGTTTGCTAGATTTTAACTTACTGCAATTTCGTCGTAAGTCATACCATCACACACACCCGTATCTAACTCGTCTAGTGCCTTCCATTGTTTCTTGGGGAAATCTAAATGTCGGGCGGTCTGGATAGTTCTTGCCATAGTTGATGTCCAAACAGTGAGCGGTCGATCGCCTATATTCTTCTTTACTAATTCTGGTAACTTTAAGGCGTATTGTTCTCCTCTTGGTGATAGGCCAGCATCACCACCAATTCTGTCTTCAAGATTAAAGAGTGACTCTCCATGCTATATAAAACACACACACATTTATACACTTATTTAGCTCTTTTCTGCTTTCTTTTTTTTTCTCTATTTGTTCTACTCACTCTACTAAACCAAATACGCTTGGGTCTTGTATGCAAATTCATCAAGTAATATACAATTTTACTTTCCAAGTAACCACGGATAGTATTGATAATATACTGACTCCCCATGTTGATTAATTTCATGTATGTCAGTTCTTTTTCGGTCATTGTTTCATAGTATGCCTCATAACGATCAATTCGATCTATATAATCCTGCGTAGCCACTTCGGGGTCTAGATTTTCATAATCAGGGGAGGATAACTTTACGTCCTTGATGTTAGACATGATAATATTGTGAACATCGCATATTGATTCAATAAACAAGACTTGAATATTCGATTTAGTCAACTCTTCGTTAATCCAGGCTCGGTCTGCCTTTGTCGAATTGGTAGCATCAAATATAGCAGCTATTCCATCCTCTTTGCTATACCAATCAATCATATCTTTCAATGCAATTTTGGCGGCCTCTTGACGCTTTTCCACACCATCTTTGTTCTTTATATCAAAAAAATCGGGAGGGGGATGTAGACCGGCTATCTTTCGTCGATAGTTTCCAACACAGAATATCTCTGTTTTTATCCCTAGCCAGTTTAAATATCTGCAGACTATATTATACGTTTTTTTTTTTAAAAAAAATAGTAACAGCAATAATACATATATATATATATATTTGTATTATAGCAACAGAGTACAATAAAAAACGTAAGTAACTATGTAAATCATTTCGTATGCTAATTACTTTTATAGGCTATATACGTTTTTCCTCGTGCAGGTAGCCCTACCATCTATAAAACACATTAGGCAACGGATTCACGTTAGTTTTCATAATTTCTTGTAAATTACCACACATGCTATACGAAAATCTAGTTACAAGGCGAAAATCAAAATACATAAAAAGTCAGTTGTATATTCAAAGAAACTTTTTTGTTAGTCTTACTGGCACTTGGATTCATGTCTGTTTTTTTTTCTCAAAATAAAAAGAGAATGGTGTAGAAAAAAGGGAAGGGAAAAAGTAGAGTAAATGAAAATTATGTAAATAGTCTTCAGTATCGACCAACTCCGATTCCTATTTTATGTGGTGTTTATTCTTGTAGAAAGGTTGCTCAATAAATCGAATATTGCGTTGCTTTATAAATAAAGCTAAGCTACTCTCTCAAGCACTGGCCTTCTTATACCTACTTGGTAGATTGATTTGGTAGTTGCGAAAAATCATATCTGTGAGAAATTCGTTTCCTTGTGAAACCGTCTATTTTCAAGTCAGCAGTCAAGTATGTGTTGTATCTCAATAGGAAGCGTCGTATAACCTAAACTCAAAATGATAGAAATGGTAAAGAGATCAACCTCTTTGAACATAAAATACGATCCAAAGTCGGTTTGTCCAGATACAGCCATATCCTTAATCGCTTATACCTTTACCCGGACTGCTTTCTGGTTTTCAACACTGTGAACTTAGATTTATTAGGTAAGCCTAATCTACAGCGTCGAGATGAATTAGACCAATAAAAGCTTGGTTACAGGTATAAAGGTCTGGAACAAACGGTTGCTCTTTGACATCAGATAAAGGCTTATTGAGAAAAAGAAAAAAAAAATCAAGCGTGTTATTTTGAAAAGCTAATCGTTTGCTATAAAAAAAAAGGTAAGGAAAACCCCAAAACGCGTTTCTTGCAGACCAATTTTTATGCAACAACTCGTTTTGAAAGAAACAGTTGAGATGTTGTGCTCCTTCCGTACAGTGTTTTGTATCAAAAAAGTCAACAGGCGTGATTTCATGAATTTTTGACTCAATGTCTGCATATGTATGAGGTAATCGTGTTTATGTATCACTTTTTTTTTTTTTTTTACCAATACAATTACTGCTTTATACAGTACTTTACCCTGTTGAAAAGTAAAGTTTAAAGGTACTTTATGCTATGATTTAACCAAAGGCGTCGGTGTCTGAAAAGGGATCCGTGCCGGACAAATTGCTTCTTTTGAGAGGAAGCGCAAGTTGACAAATCAGGGGAGATTGAGTGTGTAAGTTTTGTAGGGAAGAGCATGCTGCATCAAACAATGAATCCTTCTTTCCGTGCACCCATACGAAATCATGAAGTACAGTGCTGGTAATCTATTTAGAAAAAACAACATTTTGAGATCGATGATGGATGAATTGATTATTGCGTTCTTTTAGATGTCAGTTCTTCTCGCAGAAAGAGCAGAAAGGCTCACTTCTCCGCCACCTCCGATGTTCGTCGCAAGATCATGAGTGCACCTTTGTCCAAGGAACTCCGTGAAAAGTACACTTCTCGTTCCATTCCCGTCCGCAAGGATGATACCGTCATGGTTGTCCGTGGTACCTACAAGGGCCGTGAAGGAAAGATCACTCAAGTCTACCGTAAGAAATGGGTTATTCACATTGACCGTGTTGCTCGCGAAAAGGTCAATGGTGCCACTGCCCCTATTGGCATTAGCCCCTCTAAGGTCGTTGTCACTAGCTTGAAGTTGGACAAGAGCCGTGTTGCTATCCTTGAACGCAAGAGCAACAAGGATGCTATGAAGCAGGTAACTTTTGGGAACGATTGAAGTTGTAGCCAATATGTATTAACTCTACTACTTAGTAATTTCTTTATTTTTTTCATGATTTAATACAATAAAAAAAAACCCTTTTGTATGAAAGCAGAACAAACGATATTGGACTTGAAATATTTACACTGTTCTACTATACATGGACCTTGTATATGTATTTGTGAAGCTTTTTAAATTCATAAAGTTAATCGGCAGTCCATTGTTTCGTTTTACAGTAAGGGGCACAAGCCAACTCGCAATCGAAAAGAAAACGTATACAAAGATTATCAAGTAATATTCCTGCAAACTATCTATGCTTCAAGAAAAGGAAGACTGCGAGAAAGTAGAAAACGCGCACTCTGTCATAAAGACATTTTTTGTATTGTTTTCTTTTTCTTGAAAAAAAAATAAAACAGGTTGCAACGTCTTATTACTTAATAACAGCCTTCAAGTTCATTTGCTAAGGGTAGCTCTAAAAACACTCTTCTATTCACATTGTGTCTCCACCTCGCTTTGCAAAGTAACCTCAAAGCAGTCGAAAAAGTCAATGATTGAAAACAAGAAAAAAATAAAAACGTCTAGCATCCAATTGTGATTGAAAGTGTAAGATTGAAATGAGTGCTTATCTTTTTTGGTGGAAGGTGGACATTGCACAGACTAAGTTCAGCTAAACCCAATATACAAGTCGTTTTTTTCTCACTAGTGAAAAGCACAATCACTTTGATTTTCTGCAGTCAAATGTTTATCAGTTGTTTGCTTTGTTTACATCTTTTTTTTTTTTTTTTTTTGTGTTTATTGTAGTTTTTAAGAAAGTCAATGGTTGCTGAATCTATGACCGTCCACGATCTCTGGTACGTTCCAGGGCTATTAAAAAATAATTAGTTTCCAAAGCGCTGCATCAACAAAAGGGTCTAAATTTACGATTGTAATGTAAAAGCTTCTCAATTAAATCGACATGTGTTAAAACCATACGTCTACAACAGTATCGTTTGAGTCCAAGGGCATCTAAGGCCTCACTAAAGACATGATGGGTGAGTATTACGGGCTGTTGTTTTTTATTTCGCTGTTTCTCACCCTTCAGTGTACTCGGCTTGAAGAAGAGAAAGATAATTGTCCCATTTGTTACCAATAACTTTGCCACATGAAAAACAACGAACAGGAATAATCATTTTGGTAAATGCAATAGAAAGACACGCTACTGATAAGTGAACGGAACTTACATTTTTTTTTTCAATTCAGTTGAAGAAGACAAGTGGCTTAGCTTTCGCTTACTTTTCGTGATTGAATAACAGGTCTCGATTCAGCCTCTTCCGAGAGTCAGTTATGAAAAGTCATGTGCTCACAGAAATCATCGCTGTTTAGCTGCCTGATATGAATTATTTCATTTCTTTTTTGGACCAATAGTTACTTCTGATATCCCTTTTGGACATAAAAAGCTGGGGGAGTTCAATATTACTAATTTTGTTTTCAAACAACAGTTTCTGTTGAATCACAAGGGGCATGTACAGCACTTTTGTATTTGAAAACAGTGTAGTAACAAGTGAAGCTACACTTTGCTCTAATTGGGATGATCTTGTTTTAGTAGGAAATGTAATCTGAGTATAATACACTAACATTAAAAGAGAAAGCGGTAGTCATCGAAACGAAGCTAGTAGTTCAATGTTACATTTAACCCTAAAAACGTACTGGTATCATCCATTGTTTGCTACACGTTAGTATAAAGTCTTGAGGTTGATTTGTACAATAGCAGATAAAAAAAAGCTCCCAGGCTTTGACGTTATGGTGTTTCAGCAATAAACAGTAACATACGGTCTTTTAATAAGGCGAGTGTATAGCACTCGTCTACATCTTTGTATACTATTAAAAAAAAACATGAGATATAAAAAAGTATGCTCTATTTATTAAATTTTAAGTTAAGGTCAATAGAGAAAAATATATGGTACAATTATATATATAGTTTAAACAAAGCTTCTATAAGCTCTTGCTGCGCTGCTCATGTTATTTGCAGAATCGATATCGTGCTTGACCTGTGTTGATCTTTGAGAGGCCGACCGATATGGACTCACTGGGTTTCCGGAAACCATTTGAGAGAATCTATTGATAAGGGAGTTTGACCGGTTAATTTTGTTTTCCGATTCATTCAGTTGGTTGGCTAGAATCCAGTCTCTATGAATTTGTTCTTGTTCTGCCGTTCGAACAGATGCAGTACGTCTAACTTTAGAAGCCAAACTGTTTCCAAAACCTAATTTCTGTGAAAGGCTTCTGGTCACTGTGTCCCCAGTAGACACACGTTTTCTTTCAGAGTCATCAAGACTATGGCGTGTGATAGATAGTGACCTTCTAAAAAGCTCATCCAGTGAATCTTTAGACCCCTTTCGAAAGGAATCAATGCTGGCCCGTGCCATGCCTGTGGTATCTCTAAGCTTCTTTAAACGACTGGAATTAGTGGACGACATAGAAGAAGTGTCGCTCCAGTCAGCGTTAAACAATCCACTGCTTCTCTTATCGTTTGATACCCCTGGTATCACTTTTCCAGAAAGTACTGCTAGCAATCTCGCTTCTCTGATTGCATATGCTGAATTGAAAACAACCTGTATATCGTCAATAGGATAGTTCTGTCAAACATAATTATGTCAATAACGAGTTGAAATGTATGTGTAGATAGAAGTCGTTACTTACTTGTAACACCCGCATATTGTCTCCAAAGTCGCCTTTCATTAAATCTTGCCGAATACAACTATCTAAAGCATAAGATTTCTTTTGCTGTTTGAGGGGGGGGGAGGTTTGTATTACTTACACGAGCATGGCTACAGAAAAATCCAATAAAAACTCAAACCTCTCGTCTTCGCTTTTTCCTTCCTCTTGCATTCCACGATCAGCCAGTATGGAATCCCATAATCTTATGACGTCTGGTAGATCCCATTCCTGAGAGCATAATACGGTTATCCAACGAAACGCATAGTATTGCTCCTTGACATCCTTTTTGCTCAAGTCACGATATAAAGTATAGTCGAACCAAGCCAATCGCTGATTCATTCTCCACATGGTTGCATTGATACCCATACTTGCATCTAAATCTAGGGATCTCACGAAATGATCTCTTACATCTGACATCAGTGTTGTGAAAACAAAAAAAGCGTCCGCTTCCGCATAAGCCTGAGATTCTAGGTCATCTTCGGCCATCTTAGCTGCAAAAACGTAATATATAGGAGCCAGTAGCTCGTTCATTCCTTGAACGTAGCCCACACCAGGATTTAACTTGGCATAAATATAAAGTATACGTTCGATGACCTCCCAGTGGTAATCAGAGATATGGTCGTCTGTCTTGGTCGATTGTTCGTGTTCGCGATTGCCAGTTTCGTCGCTAAGATGAGCAATACGGTTAAATAACGATCTACGAGTAGGAATGTAAGAGCAGATGGGCTCTATTGAATGTTGAAATAATAATGCATGTTTTTTGCTGTTGCCGAACTTTGGAAGTAGGTTGCTTGAATGATTGGATTTGATAAATGCACTAGACAACTTGCGTACCAAGTTTCGAGGAGTTGAAATGATGTCGCTGCTAGTCTCTATGATCCCAGAAGAAAACGATCGCACAGAACTTCGAGAGTCTGCTCTGGCTCTTGTTTTGATTGCAGCATTATTGTTAGATGCGGTGGCTGTTGTTGAGTGACTACTCAGTTTTAATGACTTTCTGGACGTTGTCGAGGAGGACCTTGGCCTGTTTTTTAATCCAAACGAAAACCGTCTCGTTTTTGTATCCTTTTCAAGATAAGCCAAGTCTTCAGGTGTAATTGTATGATCTGAATCATATTCTTCAATTGTGTAGTATTTTTGATGAGGCGGTGGGCAAAGTGGGTTGAGTGGATTGGAAGACACATGTAATTGGAAAAAAGCAAAATCTGGCAAAGTACGTCTGACATCTTTATCTATTTGTTCCAAAGTTGAATTATCTGCAAAGAAGCTTGTCCATTTTGAGCTCATTTCGTCATTGAGAGGCTAATTGGATTGCTTAATAAACTAAAACAAAATAAATCTGTCACAAGGAATATTTACATAGTCACTGGATGGTGGTTCCTCAGCAGGCTCTTCCAGCAAATCTTTGACCCAATTCTATGATTATTAAAACTAAGCAATATAGACCATTTGCTTACATAGTAGTTCAGTCTTTGGCTTTTAAGAACACTGGCCCACATTCTCTTGTCTGGCGGCAAATATCCTAAAAGTACCTTCCAAGCTGTTGAACGTAGACCGGGCTCATCGGGTATACCTTTTACAATTGTTATTTATATCTAGTATTACGTTCCGTTCATACCATAAAAACAGGCTTTTCTAAAAGCCTTCATGTCGATGATTGGCGTTCCCTCATTATGGTCCTGATCATCATTTAGAGCTAATGTTGAACGAAAGTATTTTAATCTATGTCAGGAATAAAGATCAATAACGGAAGTAGCAAAAAGTGAAAGCTACCAGCATACCTTTCTTTGTAGTTTGACTCCATATCTTTTTCTGACTTTATTTTTTTAGAAAGAAAAATAAAACAAAATAGGAACAGAGAGAAAGATATAGAAAAAAAAAAGGGAAAGAGTACAAAAATGCAAAGGCTGGAGATTTAAAAAGAAAAAAAAGTCCATGTGAAACAATTCGTCTCTTTTTCTTTATAAATATAGCCCATTAAGAAAAAGGCCCCAAGCGCTGGGTTGGTATTGCATACATGCTAAAGCATTAGAATTGCTTGCTCTTTACTTTTATTGACTTCATCTGTTTTTAGTTTTTAATCAAATAAAATTAAACAGTGTACGACAAACAATTTAAAGGTGTTATACAAAAGGTACATGATTTTGCATTTAGCTTGACAAGAGTTACGCTAGTTTAGAAAAGAACCAAAACTACCTCTAACTTCTTTTTCTTCTGATAGAGATTGGCTTTATCAATCTCAACAAAGTGCTTTAAAAAGTTCCAAAATCCCGGCTACTCTACAGATAGGGTAAAGCAGTGCTTACATCAAAAACTCCAAAATGAGTTTCATTTATCCATCTTACAGCCGCATTTTATTGGCGAGCTTTTCTGCATTCTTCATTTATAAGCCCCCTTTAATAAACTTATGAGAGATGAGATTTGAAAACAGGTATACTTATTGTAACAAATTTTCGCTGTTGACAGTAATTACTAAGACTAAAGATAGTCCCTTTAATATCCGGTGACTGAAGTTAGCCTTGATATACAGTACTGCGTGCAATTTTTTTTTTTTTCAAGAATTTGTATCAGAATTGGCATCTCAAAAAGAGAGTGGTACAGCCATTATGTTGAGCGGAGCTAATTTTGTGTCCTTGATTCATCAAAATTTGTCACTTGGAATAGCTCTTGCCATGTGGCAATCTACTGCATCTAAGCTTTTAGAAGCTATAGGCCCCCCTTTTTTCAAGCATTTCAAGATAGTCTGTTGACTTTTGTATATGTACGTATTTATTCTTATTAGTCTCAGCAGGTCGAATAAAGCCGATCCAGCCAACGGAAAGTACCGATCGGGTTTTCTATTATTCCCTAGTTTTGGTCACCATTTTTAAACCAATTGGTTTTACGAAATAATCTTAAAGCACAGGCTGCTTTTGACCCCAGTAAAAGCACATTTTACTAAAAAGTCATCGAAAGAGTCTTACATCCTATTTGCTGACTCTTTTTTCATTAGAAGCTAAACGTTATGGGTACACAATCTCCCTTTTCTGGCTCCTCTATTTTCTGTCATACTGGGGAAGTAGCGGTACAATTTAAAAGAGCTACGTAATTGATTGATGACCCAAACTCTTGTAGACTTATCTTAAAAGACTTTTTTTGTTGTCCCACTTTTTCGTGCTGCAAGGATTATGTACTTTCTGAACTGCTTCTTGCACCAAATATAGTGAGCTTTTCTTTCGGTTATTTCGTTCAACCGTAAACACGGGCTTTATATATTGGCTCTGCCACTTACTCTTTAAATTCTGTAGCTTTTGATTGAAGAAATTTCCCTCAAATAGATAGAATTCGATTGAGGATTATTTTAACATTATGTTAGACAAGCTTTTTTTTTTTTTTTTTTTTTTTTGAAATAGCCGTTATCGTACTAGGCTGCCCACCTGGTCGCTTGACTATTTTATTTCTTATACATTATATGCTTTTCTTAGAAAAGCTATTACAAAAGACGATCAGCCTGAAGTTCTTTTGTGAAGAACGCAACGAAAAAAATGTCAACAAATTAACCAAGTGATTCTCTAGCTACCTGGAAAACCCTGATAAGCAATCTTTATTTTCTTATAAATCAGGCCAACGACAATACCCTGAAATGATAGAAAATAGTACAAAACCTTTGAAATGATGCTTACTTATACAAAAAGGAAACTAACAAAATCATTTTGACCGCTACTTTGTGCTTATTTCATATTTCAATGCATCCAATACTGAAAAGTTCTTGGGTATTTATAACTTGCAAACACTTCAAACTTCAAGACTAGCTACTTAGTCTTACTTTTTAGTCAAATTAGTGCCATGGATTAACTTTTTTTACTTACAAAAAGTGATAGCATCAACGCCATCTTTAGATGTCTCGCCCACAGCGATACTTTCGCCTTTTTACTTATTTTAAAAGGCTCTGATATATAGTCCGCGTGTATTGTAAAAGAAAGAGGGAGAAAATTACTAAATATTACTGTCGTATATATCTTTTCACACAACCAGGATCTATGGATCGTTTTCTCAAAGCTTCAGAAACATATGATTTAAAGTGCTATAAAGCTGTTGTTTCATGTAGCAAACAAGCTTTAAAAAAAAAACTATACGTACTAGGACAAAAACTATAGGTGTAAAGAAATATTTATGCTAAATTTACTCTATACAACTCTCCTCGAAAGATAAACGAGTACATTTAAACCTGAAGAGTGTCCATTGTTTTGAACAAATCCAGAGGTTCTCTGTATTTTTAACCCCAGCGTGTCCTGTGCCCCTCCTCTTAGCGATTTGTTACACACCAAAAAGGGAATGAGGAATTATTGGTTCGTTTGTTCAATAATAAAAAAAATATGTTTAACCCACCTCAGCATTTGCCCTAAAAAAAAAACAAAAAAAAAAAACTCTTTGCATATGGCACTAAAGAAGCATACCGTGTTAATAATTTCTATTATACTGACAGCACAATGCATAACCTATTCTTGGAAAGGTATACATCCATCAATACAGCATCTAGCAAAGCGCGATGAGCTGAAGGTACACAATGCTGATTGACGTGGAGATTTTCTAATTCACTTTTTCTTTCTTTTTTTTTTTTAAAAAAAACAGTGCGACGATGTTCACTTGCAATTAGACCAATGCGCCCATGTGCTTCAGCATTGCAACGATACTACACCAGGACTTGTTAATTATATACAGTGGTATTATTGTTCGTCAGCAAAGCCGATTGTGTTTATTTTAATGGTAGAAAAAAAAGAATCCAAAGCCATATATAAAAAAGCGACAAGGAGAAATGCTCATACACACATACACACACTTATAGTGCTCTTGGTTACTGTTCTTATTCGGTTTTGTGGGAATAGCAGCTTCCGATTTTTTTTGTACGTTTCTAAAACAGCAAGTATACAAAGATCACATACATATGTGTTTATATATATTTCCCTTATTAAAACAACAGGAATATTGCTTAGGTCCAAACCTGCAAACCATTGCATCTGCACTTCATCTTTCTGAAAGCTTGGTAACAAGACTGAGAATATATAAATGTATGTAGAAATTCAGCTGGGCTTACAGATTGATAATAGACTGGTGTTACTTTTTTGGCTTTTGGTAATGGTAGCCCAGACTTGTTTTCGACCTTTAGCGCGATGCATTCCAATTTAGGCTCTCTAGCCTTAGGTGAACTGATTGGAGCTGCTGCGTTTATTGTTAGTGTGGTAGCAGGGTAAACGATGGAATAATGCTTCTTTACATACTATATACTGATTTTTCAAGACAGATCAATGTGCGCCATCAAACCGTTTAGAGCAAAAAAATTCAGCTTTATAAGAGACGTATCTTTTTTTACCTGTGCTATTCTATTAGTAATGATGATTGTCTCAGATGGCCTAATACACCTTTATGAAGGCATTATTTTGATTGTATTTTATGTTATATACGTGCTCGTAGTCGTTGGCGGAAACTATTACATGAAGAGAAGGTCAAATTACTTAAATTTAGTAGAACGAGCCCGCTCAGAATATGAGGAAAATGAAAGGGATATAGACAATTTGATAAGAGGGAATATCCTGAATAGCGAGCCAGACCGCAATGCAGATGAGATGGAACTCTACGATGAGGGCTTTGAAACTGAAGGATATCAAGAACTAATGCATTCAAGAAACAATACACATCCTGGACTTCGTATCAGAGCTTCTTTATTTTCAGCAATTGAGGTAGAGAAGACGAAAAAAACTTGGATATTGACAATTTTTTTTTTTAAAAAAAAAAAAAGTTTCAAGATGTCGTTCAGTCCTTGCAAGATACAAGTGGAAACTTTCAATATCGTCGGCGCCAGCCAATGGCTGCCTCATCTTCCTATGAACGATATACCGACAACGTATCACTCCACACACCAGAAACAAGACAGGGAGATCAAGTAGATGATTCAGTCGATACAGTTCAACATTGGACCCAAAAAATTTTTAGCCCCTCTACATATCGACTTCGACGTGAGATCGTTTTCTGTTTATTCCCGACATTGGTGGATTTTCGTCAGAAACCTTTTTTTAGCAAAATCAGCTCTGCTATGTCGGCACCTGTCGTCTTTTTACTGACTATTACTCTACCTGTAGTTGATAAAAGAGGATCAGGTAACATTGAATTAAATGATGAAACAGCAGAATTACTACATGGACGCTTTGAAGAAGATAGACACCAGGAGTCCGTGGCCACCAGGAGAGATTGGAACAAATGGCTTACGGCCACTCAACTTATTGGGGCGCCTGCCCTAATTTCATTCATTCTTGTTACACAAGTCGGGTTGCCTTCCGTGATTATCTTTCCTGTTATCTTGGGCACAGGCGTCATCCTGTCCACCCTGTTCTGGTTGACAACCTCTCAAAGAAGACGGCCTAGACTCTATTGGCTTATGTGTTTTGTAGGTTTTGGTGTTGCTATCTTTTGGATTTTTTTCATTGCAAATGAGGTCGTCAGCGTTCTTCAAGCAGTAGGCATGGCTCTTGGGATCAGCGAGGCCGTCCTTGGTTTAACAATATTTGCAATGGTAGTGTTCTCTGTGATATTTATTTATCTTGATTTTTTTAACATTTATCTACTTTAGGGTAATAGTTTGGGTGATTTTGTAGCAAATGTCACAATGGCGAAACTGGGCTACCCGTTAATGGCAATGAGTGCATGCTTTGGTGGCCCTATGTTAAGTAAGCGATTTTTTTTTAAAAGAAAAAGAGAAATCAAAACAAAACTGATACATGCCAAAAAAAAAAAAAAAAAAAAGATATTATGCTGGGCGTGGGCATTGGTGCAACGTATGTAACATCTCAAAGAAACGAGCCATATGCAATTGAACTATCAAACACAATTGTTGTTTCTGCTATTGGTCTTCTTATCATTCTTATTTCATCTCTGATATTGGTCCCCTTAAATGGCTATCGAATGTCAAAAACGTTTGGATATAGTTGGATTGCGATTTATCTCATTTGTACAGCTATTAATTTATATATTGAGATTCGCTCTTAGATTACTTTTAATTGGCAATCCATATTGACTCTCAAAGCCATAAAACAACAAAGAAAAAAGGCATTAAAGCTATATTTTTTTAACATGGCTTGACAAGTGGCTGTTATGGAAAATGGTTTTTTTAGAATTCTTTGTTTCAAACTGTATACAGATACCATTAAGGGAAAACCCTGTTTTTATTGGTTTGTTGTAGCTCTCGAGCCTTTTTTTTCTTTGTTTTTGTGTTTGTAATCTACTCTTGCTTTTTCTTTTCCCATTCTTCAGGAGTGTATGATTTCTATTTTTTTTTAAAATGAAAAGCTCAAAACCAAAACCCATTTTACATACCTGAGTAAAAGCATGAACTTTACTGATCTCTTCTTTCAAGGCCTCATTAACGAGCTTGTGTCTAACCAACAAACGTTTTCCTTCAAATTGAGAAGAAACAATGATGACTTCAAACATCTGTCCACAACCAGCAGATAAATCTACAACTTCCTATTGCATTGTTTAGTCTTAAAGGTTGTTCCTACATTTCTTTTTTTAAAAAAGAAAAAAAAACATTTTTGTAAATGAATGTGTGAGAAAGAAATTTACAACATGTTGAGCCTGAAGGCGATCGGTAATAGCCGCTTTAAGTGATTCAATGGTAACGCCCGAGTTAGCAGACATTCTTTTCTTTGAGATAATACAAGTAGTTTGAAGGAAAAAAAAAAAAGTTTAAAATATTTTGTTGACGTAACTGGATTAAACGCCAGACCAAAAAAATTAACTACGTGATTTGAATAAATGGATTGCGCACCTTATTATGTATACATCTGCATATAATTGTATGCGTTTGTATATGTATGAGCGCATTTTTATACAATATGAAGCTATCAAAGCTTTGTTTTAGTTATGAAAGAAACCATCTATACATAGGGCGTATAAGAAGTGTTCTTGGGCATTTTTTTTTTTTTAGAAAATGAAACAAAAAGAAGTCTTCTTTTTTTTTACTGAACCGAAGTGCGCTTTTTTTTTTTGTATTTAAATAGATTTTTTCTAGTAGAATGAGTACGATACATCAAAGAATTTACAAAGAGTTCTATTGTTACCGCGTTTTCACCAGGCTGTATCACGTTTTTCGTTGGCAGCTCTACAAATTTTTCAAATACAAACAAATCCGAATAAGCCTCCTGGCAAGAAAAGCGAGAGGGATAGTGAAGATAAGACACTTTGAGAGTCAGTGTTTGGGTAATAAAGTGCTAAAACTTTTGGCTGGTTTCATCAAAAGTGACCTCACTATTATATTTAATACAAAGTCCTCCTACACTAAGGTTGTTATGAAAAATGCATTGTTGTATTTTAAGTTCCTGGATCCAATGATACTTATTTTAACTGCCGATGAAACACAAAACCCTTTTCAGCTTTTTTATTTGAGCTATTTTGAGTAAAAATAAACAAAAGTGATAGGTTAACAGAAAATATATAGAAAAAAAAGCACATTTCTCTTTAAACACGAGCATATAAAGCGATTTTTTTATTTGTCGTTCAACTTCTAATAGTTTAAGGAGAGAAAAAAAAGAGGCCATCGGAAGAAATGTTACATCCGAATGATAGACTGGGCTTGTATTTCTGTTCGAATTAAAGAAGTTCTTTTTGGGTCATATTCTCTGTACATAACGTTAAGAAAGGAGGTTAAGAAAGGAAAAAATAGTTGGGAAAAAAAAAAAAAAAAAAAAAAAAAGAAAGAAAAAAGAAAAAGGAATCACTCATTTAAATTAAACAGAAGAAAGCTAAGATAATATTTTAATAAATGTATATAAGGGGAGTTTAGTATACTTTTTACGCATGTCTACAAAAAAATAACAATAGATGTTGAGGAATATTATATTTCAAGGCTTAACAAAACAAAACAAAAAAAAAAAAGGGTGTTTCAAATATAAATTCTGAGATCTTAGTCTGTTGAGATAATCGACCATAAAGCTGAAAGTAAAGCTGAATTTGTTAGAAAATCTTCCAACTAAAACCAGACAAATCAAAGAGATTCTTTCTACGTATTTTTTTAAAGAGTCGTTTAAGCGAATGGGAAGAGATAAAAACATACAAAATCAGCCCAAATGGTTGTAGTATTAAAGCCAAGTTAAATATTTTATAAAGACTTGCTTTTTGTTACTTGATAAGAGAACTGAGTATTTTACTGCCTTTAAAGTTCAATACCGTTGCTACATTACCTCTTACTGCTATATAATACCCGGCTAATATGCTATCTTTTATCGCTGTATGATGTTTCGTTGCTAGGTAACGTTTTTTGCTATGCACTATTCTAAACTGCGCTTTTTTTCAAGCATCTTTGTGTATTATTAGGAGGAAGAAAAGGGAGGTATATATTTTTTATTAATATGTACAATTCAATTACCAAACGAGGAAGTAAACTTTGATTTTTTCTAAAGCCAACTAGTATTAAATGTTTAAAAGGCAATTTTTTGAAAGAAAACTACACAGCTACTAAACAAAAAAAAGATTAGACAAATAAAAGGAATGAAAAAGCCAACACAAGCATTTTGCCTAGTTGTGTCGCTAATTGATTTATTTTTATAATTTCAACTGCACATTCGTGGTTTTTTGATACAGTTATATTTAAAAAACAAGTTTTATTTTTTATATAAAAACTTTGAATTTCTTCAAGCAAACACCAGCCAAAACTTTACAATAGTAAAGCACAATTTGAAACATATTTCTCTTTGTTCTGATTAAACATTTGGGTTACGCCTGCTTTTCGTATATACCCCCTGCATGGAGTTAATCAAGACAAGAAAAAAAAGCTACTTCAGCGTGTTTTTGAGCTTCATATTATAGTTTTGTTGTTGTTATAAATACCACTACTAGTACCTTTTCTTTTGAAACAAAAGAAGGTATACTGTCAGATTTACTTTTAAAAAAATGTGCGTTGTACATTCTTTTTAATTAAGAAAAGGCGCGACTAATAAAAATTACATTAAAATAAAAATAAGATAAAATAAAAAATGCGTTTTTACACATTTTTCTCTTTTGTTCACTCATTTATTATATCGCTTAATTTAACTTATAATATTGAACGCTTTAAAGCTACTTGTTTCTAATAAATCTGAAGAGATTTAGTAATTGATTTTGATTAATAAAGCAATTACAATCAACAAACCGGTTTGCTTTTTCTTTTTGCATAAATCTTGTACAACAATTAGAGTGGCGCGGCATTAAATCAAAGCCGGGAGTTAAATAGGATGGAGTGAGGGTTTGAAAGCCAACTTGTGAGATAAATCGCTGTTTAAAAGACTCAATCGAGGTTGTTCAAAAGAAGAAAGGTGAAACATTTTCTTTTTTTTTTTAAAAAAAAAAACAGTGATCGATGTTTGAATGGCAATAAATCATATGATGTAGGCAAGTTATCCCAGAACTTTTTTTTTGTTGAAGCACTTTAATGAAGCACACATGACTCTATACAACATCTTTAACACGATCGGGAAAGTCGCGTCGCACTTTTATATGGAAAATAAGGTGATCTCCACTTTGGAGGATGGCGGCTGCTTTATTGTTAGACTTAAAAAAAAAAGCAGTGTGTTCGACGTTATGTTTATGTTCCAGTAACAAGCTTTTCTTTTTTATCTGATTATAAATGTAAAAAGGGCTCATCGAATGTCGAAATGTGTTGAAATGACCCTGTACCTATAATTTTTTATTTGTAAGGAAAAAAGCGTTTTAGCATAAAGCTTTTTAAAAGAAGAGCAAAGTTTTGTTGGGATAAAAACGAGAAGTGAAAATAAAGAAAAAAAATGAAAATAAACTATTCTAAGCAACTGGTGCTTGGTGATGACATGTGTGTACAAACCACCAAATCTATCTTATTTAAACATGCGACGGTTACCTAAAATAGAAAAATCTGGATTCTTTGTTTCCTTTAGGGCAATGATAAAGAAGTTTCTTGTTTAAAGTTTAGGCTGTTTGCATAAGCAGAAAATAAGAAGTATGTACTCCCTCTCATTTTCTCCTTATCAGTGTCTTTGGTGTATTTACGATTGTCTGTGTCTTAGTATAAAGGTCTATTGACATTAAAAAAAGTTGGAACGGACGTAATACTAGAAGATACGATGATCGACTTTTTTTTTTCATTATGTATTATTTTGGGGGAAGTCAGTGTAGGATCGATCGCGAAAGAGCAATGTCTGAGCCCATCTTATAATTACCAAAGTTGAACATCTGATTCTGAAAATCTGTTTTTAATTACAGTACCCAACCTATCACACACGAGAATCAGAATACACTTGTTTGATTTCACGCTTGCTTATTCCGCGTATACATTTTTTTTATCTCTCTTCTTTCTTGCTATCAATCTCATACAAATAAAAGGGGACCCTATCTGTCTAAACTTGACCACGCTTGCGACACACGGTGATACAGTGTAACCTCAGCGTTTTATTTTCTTTTTCACTGACAGATTGGCATAGCCCTATTCCTTTTATACTCACTTTTTTACAACAAAAATAAGGAAAAAAAAAAGGGCTTACCTGTTATCAATTGTGCTTAACTCCATTAAAAAAAAACCACGTGAATTGAACAAAAAATAAAACAAACTTCTTCTTTAGAAATCGTTCAATTATTGTTCGACATTATCCAACGTTATTTTGTGTTTATTTGTTTAGCATTAATTTTTTTTTTTTTTGAGAAAAAAAGGGGGGAGAGGGATAGTTGGGGGTAGGAATACAAAGTAGGGGGTGGTGGGGAAGTTTACTATCATACCTTTACAGTCGTAAATAAACTGTAGATTTATCTAAACACAACTGTAATAGCCTTTATTATTATTTAATACTTATGCTCACGAATCGAGTTTTTACTATACGCGTACTATACCGATCGATCATTGTCTTTACCAAAACATAATTTATTATGTGTATGTATACACACACACACACACACATATATATATATATATATATATATATGTGTGTGTGTGTGCGTGCGTAGAAACACCTTCTCCGATTACTATTAAAAACAAACAATTAATTTTTTATTTCTTTCTTTCTTTTTCTTAAAGAAAAAAAAAAGCGATTGTTTCTGGCTTTTCTTTGTTTTTCTTTCTTTATTGTTATCATTATTTGTTATTGTTATTGTTATTGTTATTGTTAATGAAGAGAAGCAACTCGAATTCTCCACAACACATCTTTTACCCCAGCCCAACCACATATCTAACACGTCAAAGAACAGCCTCTTATCCTGGCGGTATGTCCTTTTCTTCGGCAACAGTCAGGTACAGATATATAGCGTCTCTTTTGGAACCCTTTATGAGATCTTGTTTTCTCACCTCCTCTTTCTTTAGCTGTGATAAAGATCAAGCCTACCTAGAAAAAAGGTCTGCTCATAATGCGTTAGAAAGGCAAAGGAGAGAAGGCCTTAATTCTAAATTTCAGGAGCTGGCTCATGTTTTACCTGCCTTACAAAAAATCAAAAGGCCGAGCAAGAGTACGATTGTTGCCAAATCACTAGAATTTGGTACGTGCAAAACCGCGCTTAGAAAACAAAATACTGACTTTTATTTTTCTCCTTTTACCTCTTAGTATCTTCTGCTGCCCAAAGGGAAGTCAACTTTCAGGAACAAATCTCAGCCCTTCGAGAGGAAAACAGACGTTTACAGAGCCAAGCCAAAGGTACTTCAAAAAGACTTGATTCACGACGCAAACGAAAACCATCCAGGACTCCCGAACGATCACACGTTGCCAAGAAGCAGAAACAGTTAGAAAGAAGATCTTCTAGTGTAACCCAACCACCTGTCGATTCAATCTCTCTTCAAACCCCTTTGGAAAACAGTTCTATCCGACCTTTCGAACATCATGGATCTTATCAAGATCTTTTAGAATCTTTTAGTTTGGATATCCATCCACAAGGCTCAAGTTTTGGTAACCAGAAAAAGGCATTTACCAGAAACCCTTTTGATTCCTTACCGCTTTTCTTTATTAGGTGATTTCCTTTGGGAGTTCGAACCTCTTTAGCTTCTCCCCCTTTTTTTTTTGAGAAAAAAAAAAAAAAAAAAGAGATCATGCTATACCCTTCTTATTCTTTTTCTACTATTACTTTTCCATGCCATAAGGAAAAACTCAACCAAACCAAGAAAAAAAATGCTGTTATGTAAACGTCTATTTTTTTTTATTATTTCGTTTTTTGTATATAAAAGAAATCAGCTTATGTTTCATTATGAAAAAGAAAACGACTTTTTGAGAGTGCGCGGTTAAATGACTTAAACATATATCCCTGTTTCAGTTTAACAAAGGGTGTTAAATCTGTTGGTAAACATAAAAGCTATTGTAATATTTCCCTTCTTTTTTAGAAAGTGATCTTTGGTGTTTCTAGATGAATCCGATTGGATATCCAAAAATGATTGAAAAAAATTCCTTTTTCTTTTATATGTATATGTTTTTTTTTTTAGGTAGCTTATTTACCCCATTTGTACAAAAAGAATAAATAGAAACAAACCTTATTTGATAAGAGAATATGTCATTTTTGGTGATTGTGCATGTTTTCTTGATCAAAAGACTTTTTTTCCATAAAGGCACTCGTTCAAATTATCTTTGTCTGACACTGTCTATTTTTAACGACCTGCTTTCCTTGTCTTCTCCCCTTGTTTCAGGGTGAACGCCCTCTAAATTAGACCACACGCCTCAATCTATCCGCACGGTCTTTTCTCAAAAGCAATCAAGCTTACTTTCCCCCTTTTTTTTTTACGGTTGGAATATTCCAATTCAATCTGTTTATTCTCTCCCTAAATCGTACGTTCACAGTAATAGTAACCAATAAACAATTATAGACAACAATTTTTTTACAGTATTGACTCATTTTCACAACGGAGAAAAAGAGTAGTGCATAAAGGCTAGATTGAGCTCACTCTTTTAGTACTATGTATTGTATTGTTCTTTTGTTTTTTATTTTTCTTTTTTCAGTCATACAAGCAAACAGATCGCTGGACTGCATAAAAAAACATACAGACTACAACCGTTCAACTAGAAAAACAAACAACGCCACCGGGTATGTACACAGCTCGAGAAGTTACTTTATTTGTGTTTATAGCTGATGTTTATTTGTTTATTCTGAAGATAAATAAAAGGAAAATTGTGTGAGTGATGATGAAAAATAAAAAAGGGGGAGAAACGGAAAGTAAAAGGAAATATTTATATGTGGGTTCAAAAATGTGAGTGGATAATAACATATGTATAGAGTGTTTTTTCTTTTTTTTTTTTTTTTTTTTTTTTTTTTTTTTTGGGGTTGATTTGGAAAAGCCTACTCTTCTGTAAGAGTCCCTAACTCATGACTACGGCGTATCGAGCCTGAAGAGGAATCGCTGCATCTAGAATTGTCTATACTGGACTCCTCTTCTGAGCTAAAGACTGCACTATCGTTGCTTACCATCTCGGGCTCTTTGGGGCTCACCCAGCCAATGACGCTCATACGGCGTAACGCTTTTGCCCAACCGCCGGTGGTCGAAACGGATTTCTCGGGTTGGCAGTGTGCGGAAGGAAGGATCGAGGAATGTCTTCTTTTCTCCATTTCCTCAGCTGAGCAGCCATCGGCTAATGTCGCTTTGCTGGCTTTGGATCCCCAATAGGAGATCGTACGCCGACGGGGGCGGCCCTTGACGTCATTCTGTACGGGTGGTGTGGCAAGGCTAGGTTCGGGAGGCTTGATGTTTGTCTCTTCAATCTTGGGATGATCGATACTCAAGACTTCTTCCAGCTCCTTATTGCTCACAATCTTTATCAAAATTCCATTCATATAAAGCTGAAGGGCCCGGTTTGTATCCTGAAGTGTCTTAATTTCCTCGTTCAATTCTATAGGTTTTTGTTTAGTGCCAAAATAAATAACACATCTACCCTCGTCTTCTTACTCTGTATGGTTATTTCCTGATCCTTTTGGTTCCAATCGGAAGCCATATTCAATTCAGCAGCCAAGTTTAATCCAGTCGATCCAGAGTTACTGTTGTTGCATTCGTTCAGTAGAGCGCCCTGCTCATGTACCTAAAAAAAGATATCTATTTTAAACAAAAGTAACTCTTTTTTTTTTTTTATTACCTGCATGATAGGATTGGCCATAAATTCACCATTCATCGTTTTTTCATGCAGTAACATTTGATAGCTTTCATTGTCTTCCATTAGTGAGCGATTGAGTTGCTTTACGTTGGCCGTCTCATATTCTAAATGTTCGATTCGAAGTGATTGGTCCTGCACCTCATTTCTACATTCTTGTAACACAACCTTGTGTTTCTCCAGCTCAATTCTGAGGTCAGTTATTAATCTTTCCTGGACTTTGATTGTTTGTTTGGCAACGATAGCCTCTCTTTCGTAAGAAGCAGCCAATATGTTATTGTTGGAGGCATCTGTCTTAGACTCGGTCTGATCCTTATTTTCTTCGATATCGCCCAACACAAATGGGCTAAGGATGGTTGAACTTCTTCTCCTCGCTGCTGCTTTCGGTGCACGGGGCTCGGCAATGTTGAGAGCCCTTATCTGGTCATAAAGTTCGGCTTCTCTCTGTTGCCATTCTAGCTTGTCTTCCTCATATACTTGCAACTAACATACACATTCAAGAACTGTGTTTTTAGTCAACTCGCCCATCTATTTTTATATATGTGCTACCTCCGCAGTTAATTTTTTCTCAGCTTCTCTCTTACTTTTTGACAGTTGGTGTACCTCTTTTTTTAAAGTAGACATGTCTTGTTCTTGGTTATATACTTGGGTTTCCAGTCTAGAACGTATTTGACTGTGGCTGAAACTATCTGTTTTCATGTCGATAATTTTCTATAACAAACTTATAAGAAAGTTACCAAAGAAAGTGCCTTTTAAAAATAGATATAGAATCTGCTTCTTACTTGTCTCAAATAACAATTATCGTTATTCAGCGATATCTGTTGCTTTGATTGAGCTTCAAGGTTCATTCGAAGCTTTTTTTTTTTTTTTTTGGAGAATAAAAAAAAAGACATTTATAATTTAATAAAAGTAACTCTATCCAATTGACTACTCCTTATTTGTCTTACTTCATTATTCGCCTCTTGGCTGTGTTTAATCTCCTCATGTAAAGTTTGAATCATAATCTTCATTTGCTCAATTGTGCTCATTGTGTGTATTGTATATTTATAGATATGTAAATTTATGTGTATGTATACAAAAAAAAAAAAAAGATAGGTATATAAAATAAAATAAGTGAAAGAAAAGAACAAGTAAAAAAAAAAAAAAAAAAAAAAAAACATAAAAAAAACAAGGAGAAACCTGTTTAAATAATCATAATAAGCTGTCATTGTGCTACTTTACAAACACGTTGTTAAAACCTTAGCGGATTAAAAAGGCATATACAGGCGAATATGCCATTAAGATCTATACATCCTGTTATTATAAAGGCTCTCTTGTCTTAAGAAAAGCAGAATATGTTTTGGCTATTCATTTCTATCAAAATTCGATAAGAAAAGGCGGATACTGCATTTAGTTTGCATTAACTGTGTTCAACAAGCAGTCAAATATCTACACACCTACATCTACACACACACACACACACACACACACACACACAGTAGCATTGTTTCCGCAATACAAATCTAAACGCTTTATAAATAACGATAACAACAGAGTTTGTCAAATATTCTCCTTGGCTTTTTGAATTTAAAAAAGGCAGGGGCGTAAACAAAAATAGCGTTCCCCCTTTTTTCTATCTAGCAAACACTAGTCCGTCTGCTTTGGCTCGAATCAAGTCACACATCCCGCAGGGCCACATAACTCTCTTTCTTCTCCCTTTTTATCATCCTGGTAAAAGCGATTACTATTTTTTTTTGTTAATCGAGGGGGGGTTCCTGAGCCTGTAGAGTGTACGGTAGACTCGCCCGACGCCGTCATTGTTTTTGTTTATGTCACACACAGGTTCAGTAAAAATGCAATTTTTGGCGTGTACAAACCGAAAACATAAAAAAAAGTAGTGTTATTTAAAAACTAAAGCCATAAAGACTAAAAACAACATTTAGAAAAAAAGAGCGTTCTAAGGCCGCTGTTTCATATCCTGTCTCAAGATCTTTTTAGCTTTGATAAACTGATTTACACCTAGCAAGCAATGTGACAGCCCACCCCTTTTTGCTCCGAGCCGTACTTTTTTTTTTCCTGTGCAAATCAAAATAAATACAATGTTTTGTTATTTTGATTGTTCTCCTCTTGCTCCCCAAAAGAGTTGACAGTATACGTACGTTATATCGTTCACCGGGAACTCGTAAACAAAACATTTAAAAGGAATAAATATAAACAAAACACAGTAAATTTTTATGGGAGAGTTGTTTATTATAAAAATAATGTTTTGTATTTACTTTTTTTTTTCACAGAATTATTGTTGTTATTATTACAGCAGTAAGATTAGTAACAATAACAATAATAATCGCTTTAAAAGGAATTCGCCATTACCGACACGCCCCTAATCATGCCCTTGTAACTATCACTCGTAAAAAGAGGTTATTTTTTTTCGACTGAAAGGTCCTTTGTCAATGAACAATACCCGAGAATTATATAAGGTAGCTTTGCACTACCATGGGTTGGTCCGTTTGATTTTAAATGTCTTAACTCGCATATCAACAACTGTTTACTTTTTTTTTTCTTTGTTATTGTTTTTGTTTAACGGTTTAATTATACGGACAAAACAATCCAGTAAATATGTTTCTGAGCACAGTTTCCTTCCTATATACAAACAAGTATTAAATAGATAGCTGTGATATAGGTTTTTTCTTCTAAAAAAGACAGCTGCTAGAACATTGCCTCCATTCTCTTTTTTTTTCTTTCTTTTATGTAAATAGAAAGCTTCAAGATGGAAAAATTGCAATTTATTGTTAGCCAAGATTTCCTACCCTTCTAGATGGAATAGCCTCTGCGATGTTTGAAAGGTGGTATTACTTTTACTGGGGTTATGATAGAGTGGCTCATTTTACAAAAATAAATTCAGCTGATCTATGATTATCAAGTATGTAGGGTAAATACAGACTGCACTGATAGATATCAAAGACTCCTCGATGCATTCTGTCGTATGTCATAAGACCTACTATGAAATATCGCGTTGATCAGCGCCATGAACAAAAGCATACATTGTTGTTCTCATGACTTTTTTTATACCCCCTGAACTCCTTTTTTTTTTTTTGCCCTTGACCTCTTTTTTTTTTTCTGTAAAAAAAAGAGGTCAAGAGAATTCCAAAGACAATGATTAAGAGTTTGTTTAAATCTTTTCTAAAAAGGTAATGACAAGTCCCATATGATCTGAGTATACATGAATCGTTTCTGAAAATAGTTGCAAAAAAATAGACCTGCGTTCGTTATAAAGACTCAGACTATCCAAAGAAACAACCTCCCCAGGGCTGTCCCTCTACGTAATGGCTGTGCGACATCTGAAGGTTGAGGGTTTATTAAACGATCATGTCATCCTTTTTTTTTTTACATGCAGAATCAGTATCATGTTTTGTAAATAAGCAGACGCTTTTACAGAAGAAAGTGACGCTTGATCCACTCAAAATGTAGACTTGCGCTTATTCTGCTCATTACTTTAATGGCTAAGAACTACGTTATGTATGTGTGTGTTTGTAATTTTTTTCTTTTCCCCCTTGGTTTTGTTATAGTCGCATAATTCAAGCCTAACACCAAATACTCATTCCTTCTTTATTCCCTAAAATTTCAAAAGGTCAGTACTCTTGCTGGTGAGAAAGTACTACTGTCAAAGCCTTGTAGCGTAAATAGCATGAATATTTGCTGAAGCTCCATATATAAGGGTTTACCGTAAAAGGTCTCACTTTTTTAGGCTTTCATAATTTGAAATCCATATGTCTGGACCTATATCGGTTTTTGTTGCATTGCTTTAAAGCCTCACTACAAGTGCTCAGCCTCTATTTTTTTCTTCTGCTTTGTAGCCGTATCCATCCAAAGCCTAATAAAGAGTGAAATCGTTTGTAATCAAAGTGAAAGCTTTGTGTGTTCATCACCATCAAATGCCTCCAAGCTATATGGCAGACAGAATGACGCGATATTTTTTATTTGCTTAGCAGTTTGACTGTATACACCCAAGCTTTTTTCAAATCTCTAAAATCTTTTTATACATACAGAGCCCTATTTTGTTGTAGAGTTTAGGGATGGCGTTTGTACTTTGATCTTGTTGAATTTTTGCCAGGCTACCACTATCGGATTAGCCAATGAATACGAAAACGAAAAGAAACGCGCTGTTCATACCCATATTTAAGGATCCCGGGCGGAAAGAATATCATTTTGTTTGTTCCCAATCCATCTTCTTTCGCTGCAGAATACACTTTGAATCACAAACGCATTGGCCGACTTAAAAGCTCTTGTTTGGCTAATACAGCATCTAAATATATAGCTGTTTTTCTTTCGGAAATCTTTGAGCCATTCCATAAACGTATGTTTCTTTTTTTCTTTTTTTTTTTAGATTTAAAAAAAGCTCAAAATCCCCAAAAACTCAATTCGTGACCACATCAAAAAGATCAAATGACCGCCCTAGGCATATAGTGTCGTACAAACTTAGGCAGTAGATGGTTAGTTTGTTTTGATCGTACTTCCCATACTAAAGGTGCTGCTAAGCACAAATCCTCTTGAATTCTGACCATCTCATAAAATACAAAAACATTATACTCGAATACTTTAAAACCGTGTCTAAAAAGCACTCGAAAAAGAAGTGTGCAAAAAAAAAAAAGTAAAAGGCAATCTCCCGCCTAAAAGATTTTTTTTTTTTTAAAGCTTAAATCCTTTTCAATCGATTAAAGCACTACATATCTGATCTAGTCTGAGAAAGAAATAGTAACCAGACTCGGTCATTCATACTGAATCAAAGACTCTGGCAGCCAATAACTCAATTTTCAGTGTATTCTTCACTAAATACAGTACAGATGGGTATACAATAAAAGGTTTTAGGTTATGTAATCTAGAGATGATCTCTTTTCGTGTGTGCAGTGGCCCCTTGGTTGCACTTTGTCTACAGAAATTTTTTTTATTATTTATTTATTTATACAAAAGTTGATGAAGAAAGGTATTAGGGTTTAATTTGAAAGTAATCGTTTTGTTTGGGTTGACATGAAATCCAGTCCATGTCATCGTTATAATAATTAGGTGAGGGCGGTATATAGACACCATAGTCATTGACAGTTGACATCTTGATCGTTGGACTTGAGCTGTCGCTGTCTTCTTTTGTCATTGAATTTGTAAACATCTTTCTAATCTTATTTATGTTCAATGTAAGTCCAGGCATCTTTAAGATATTTTGATACAAAAGTAAAGAAAAAAAAAAAAAAAAAAAAACAAAGAAAATCCCTAAATCCTTTTTAGTTTTAGTGTGTGTTACCTTGGCTCTCGGGGAAGCTATTTTTTCTTTTCTTTTTGATTATCAGATCGCATTAGAGTCGTTTCACCGTCAGTAGGTTACAGTTGAGGTTTAAATCCAGTGATTTTATTATGAAACCAGTTCGATTCTTAAAATGGGGAGACTGCATTAAAAACTAAATAAACATAAACTCTTTTTACTCAAAGCAGTTGTCTGATAGCTCTTTAGAAAAGACGCATAGTGTATTGACAGAGGTAACTACCTGGACAGGCCTTTTTTTTCTTTTCTTTCAATGATTTCCATACATGACATCAACAAGCTGTACTTTCAGCGCTCACAAACAATGCGACGTGTTTAAATTTACCAAACACAAAGATAGAGAGTGGTGATGATACCACAAACACACTTACCCCAGTTCTTTCTAGCTCAAACTAATGAGGCGCATAATTTGATATATCAATGCATGTAGATTAGCAAATGAAAGAAGGCAAAGAGAGGCCGACTTTTTTTTTTAATAAAACAAACTCATATCCCATTCTTGATAGTTTAAAACTGACTCATTTGAAATCAAGATTTCCAACCGTTTTTTACCGGAGGTGTGTATAGGATATGAAGAGTACAGAAAGGAGTTGGTAATCGCTAGGTCTTTTATACTACATAACTAACACTCCTCACTAGATTGCAAACTATTCCTAAACAACTCAATACTTTGTTAGCAGGTTTTTTTTCTTCTTCTGGGGATTCTAAAAGAACCGAGCCGTTGTTTGTAAACAGTAAGATTGAATTAAAGTTATAGATACATCATGCTGCAAGTGAACTAATTCAAAGGCAGTTTGTATCGTTCACAGGAGGGTGTGCCGATTATGTATTACTGTTTTTCTAAAAAAAAAAAAAAGGTGGCTTACATGTATGTGTTACCTAGCAGTGTCACAGTTTTCATAAATGCACAGATGGATAATTGATGAAGATGGGCGTGGAGTATTTATTTCGTCAGCTACTATTTATGTTTTCGAAAAAAAAAAAAACGTTTTCATTGGAAGGGGAGACACATAAATAAGATCGTTATATACTGAAGGCTCATCTAGAGATAGTTGCTAAGTGGCTTTGTGTAACCCTGTGTAGCAATAATAAACCGAGGCTATCCCTTTTTTTTCTGATGTATACAAAAAATCATCAATTGTCCAGAACTACCGCTTAATCAGCAGTGATTAGTACAGACAACGCAGATAATGGCTCACTTGCTTTTTTTCTATCTAATCACCCATTTTATTTTCTAGATTGAAAGACGCAGAGGTACGTGAGCGTTTATCAATGTGTATGGTATCATCACCACTCTCTATCTTTGTGTTTGGTAAATTTAAACACGTCGCATTGTTTGTGAGCGCTGAAAGTATAGCTTGTTGATATCATGTATGGAAATCATTGAAAGAAAAGAAAAAAAGGCCTGTCCAGGTAGTTGCCTCTGTCAATACACTATGCGTCTTTTCTAAAGAGCTATCAGACAGCTGCTTTGATCCAAAAAAAAATAAAGCCAGCCTTTTTAATAAATAAAAAAAGGGGAGGAAAAAAAGCTGATGTCTAGATATTAAACCTCAATCACCGAATTGTAACCATGTCCTGTCTCAAAAAAAAAAAAAAAACTAGATGTACACAGTATATTTTCCTATACATTTATCCGTTTTTTCTGCAAACTCTTACCAAAAGACTTGTAGCCTTTTTGATAAATTTTGTTGGCTATAACTGTTACTACTACAGAAAAAAAAAGAGAAAAAAAGAGTTTTTTGTTTGCAACTGAACGTTTAAGAGACCATTTGCTGTTTGTACCTTTTTATGAACGAAAGGACCTTTCCGTGAATACATATGGTATGGAAAGTTTGGCTACAAAAGATTGTAAGCAGTCAGAAATCTGTCAACATTATAGATTTGTACTTCTAAGTGAAATAGCTGACACTATGTATCATAGAGAAAGAGCAACAAAATTCTCGCTACTTTCATCCTCAAAACAATGAAAGACGGAAACCAAACGAAGGCGTTAAAGAAGCAGGCTCTTTAGCTATATGTCTTACTACGGTTGCTTGCTCACATCTAAACAAAACTTTATCGGTAATAACTGTTTGTTGAAACAGACGATGCTAGCAAAGTCAAATAGCTACGGTTGACTAAAGTAAACTCGGTTGAGAAACTGAGACCGTTCTTAGATGTACGGTAATATTAAAAGAAAAAGAAGGCCATTGCTTCCACTTCTACTCTGCAGTAATATCCACACCTCTTTGGTTGCTAAGCAACCTTAAAAAATATGACATCTTATAAATTGTTCACAAAAAAAAAAAAGGATTTGTTTACTACAGATATATAGTATTGGGTCTTTTCTGTATGGTTACTTGAAAAGAGACTTCCTGTCAAGATGGTTTTGACTAATATATACAGCCAGCTCTTTCAAAAATGAAGTATATCTTACAATAAACAAATGAAATTATGTACAGTATCTATAAATAAACAATAAAAATGCGAGAAAAGGGAATTTTCTGTATACAGTTGAGTCTTTTTGTTTAACTAGTGAAGGAATAACAAAGTAGGTCAGATAAAAAAAAACATGGACGACACCAAGAAATCTGTCGGCCTTTCTATTGATCTACAAAAAAAAAAAAGGAAAACAGCAGAATAAATGTTTAACAAATCTTTTTCAAACATAACTCATGAGCTACCCTTATTCTTTACCAACAACTGGATCTCTGTCTTTTGTAGAATTCTTTGAGGACCTCGACCCTTACTCGCTTGAGATATCGGATACCACAGCCCGTAGAGGAAGACTGAGACACGTTTTGAAGGAATTCAAGAAAGAAACTCAGTCTTCTCGAGATTACTCACTTGTAATGAATGTAAATACCTTGTTTTTGTAGTAAAAATACAACCTTAAATTACATCTAAAACCTGTAAGTCTTTCATAGACAATTGAAGAGTATCTGCCGTATTTAATTGGAATAATGAACTGCATTCAGACAAAAGAAATTACATTGAAAAAAAACATCGGTAATAAAAGGTCTGCCTTTTACATAGATTATAACAGCTGAATCTAGAAACATCTTGGAGAACGACTTTGAGTGAACACCTCATTCACACAGGAAGCAATGCGCCGAGAGTTACTTGCAAAGACATTCATTATGAGCTGATTTTCGTTTTGATGACATATGCCTATGCCTGTGCCCTACAAAGCAGCTATCTATTGAAAGAAAACAATTCTGCATTGTACAACAAAGCAGCCGAAACCTTAAGCACTGCAGCTAGCGTATTTCACTTTGTAGCAAACAATGCGATACCCAATTGGAAAGGGGCTCCAGAAAACAGACCTATCGAGACTATTCGTGAATTCTCTCTAGCATTGTCAAAGTGAGTTGCAATGTGTGTATATTCATGTATCTATATATAAGCTAATTCATTGCTTAGAATGACACTTGCGGACACCCAAGCAATAGCTATAAATAAGGCTCTACTGTCAAACAACACCTCCAAATCGCTTATAGCCAAGTTACATATGGGCGTAGCAGACCAATATCAAATGGCTTATGGTCTGATTACATCTATAAAAGGAACACACGATCCGGTATCAAGTGATCTGATAAAGTATTTAGCGGATGGAATTTCATTCTACAAGGTAAGTAGAAAATGTTTGTATTCCTGCTTAACATGGATACAAAACAGACAATGGCAAAAAAATACCTAGCCATGCATGCGAACGATAGCCAGTAAATTTCAAATAGAGAAAAAACAAAGACTATCTTTATAACTTATACTTCAACTAGACGTATGGGTGAAGCAGTTGGATTTGCTAAAGAGTGCAAGGCCGATTTACGTTTATTACAACATTCGGGTCTTTCAAAAAAGCATCTAAAAAAGTCCGCTTTTGCTTTAAGAGCAGTCCGTGAAGAAGAGTCCATAAATGAATTGCTCTCAAAATATACTTTGATCAACGATACAGTAAGTATTAAAAAAAGCGGGGAGGTTTAAGCTCATAAACTTGCTTTTAGGTATCCTATGCTCCTGTACCATCAAAACAAGATTTACAACAACTAATACCTGGAGGGCGAGGGGTACTTGAGCTGAAGCCTTATATTTTACCCAACCCCCCATTTGGGCCTACAAGCGAAGGGAAGGCAGATATATCATATTTACTTGAAGGAAGATACTTTTAGAATACCAAAAAAAAAAAAAGAGCTCGATGTGTTAAAAAAGTCTTCTTTTTGGTTCAATTATTTTTAGCGTAGGCTGTATCTAAAGATGATCAGTATTTTCACATGTTGTTATAGCCAGGCGCAATTTTAAAGGTTTCCCAAAAATTCATTCTAGAACGTCTTTGGCCTAATTGAATTAGAAAGGTTCAGATATATTTTGATACAAAAGCCGGTGGGTTGACGCTTTAAACAATAAGCAAACCCTACCCATAATGTATTGTATCAAAGTCATAATGGAAAACATATGTTAGGTCGTATATAAATTCCTTTTCCAGTTCAAAAAAAGCTATTTAAATTTTGCTGAACTTGTAAAATATGATACTTGTTAGCCAAACGCTGCTTTCCATTTTAGTATAAAAGTACGGGCTAAAGAGGCATTGTCTTTCTCTTTTCAAACAAAGCAACTTTAAACCGCTTCGAAAAGGCTTTTTTTTTTTACTCCTGGATCTTCTAAAAGCATCTTCCAAATACAGGGTATACTTACAAAAAAAAAAAAATAGCCAAAGGAACATACAAAAAAGACCAACTTATGGTAATATCTTGATCTTTTGCATAATTTTTTGTATAAGTTCCGACGTTCTTCAAATCGCACAGACATGCCAGTGCTGTCCTTCCTAATCTGGCGCACGCTTTATGTGAACTCAAAACAACATTGGCGTCTTTCTCTAAGGACCTTTACTTTAACAATGTTGACTCATAATTTTTAACTGACGATATAACTCGGCAAAAAAAAAAAGGAGGGGTGTAATTTATCCGATTAGCTTAACAAGAGCCAGTTTATCCGGAACTATCGGCTTTTGATATTAAGTCTGTTTCTTTACTTTATAAACAAACGCGCACAGCAGTTTCCCGCCCCCTTTTTTTTCGTGTATTTTTTTTTCATTAAAATCAAGTTGGATCATGAAGAGCAAAAAGCAAGTAAAGTTAAAGACTCCATATGCTCATCTAAGAGATGCGGCTACACAAAACCGTCAACCCAAATCCAACTCGATTCGAATTGCGTTAGCAGCAATAGGCGTTGTAATAGCTCTAATATTTTATAATTATCCTAATTTTCTAGACATGTTTACATCAAGTAAATACATAAATATACCTGTGTGTTGAACAACCATGACTGACAGCTTTTGATGACAGAGTCCTCTCCTTCATGTAAAAAATACGCTTTGATGGTTGATGCTGGCTCTACAGGATCTCGTATTCACGTTTATCGCTTTCACCAATGCAACCGTCAAGATCCTGTTCGGTTAGAAGAGGAAGAGCTGTTTGCTCAAACCCAACCCGGCTTGTCTGCATTTGCTGATGCCCCCCATAAAGCTGCCGAATCACTTGATGTGCTTTTAAAAGGCGCACTTGAACTTGTGCCTGCTTCTCTTCAGAAAAAAACACCTATTGCAGTCAAGGCTACCGCTGGTCTTCGTTTGCTAGGAGAAGGCAGAAGCAAAAACATCCTGGAAGCTGTTCATTCGCACTTAGACAAATACCCATTTCCAGTGATCGATGTGTCAATGATGGATGGCAAAGATGAAGGCGTTTATGCCTGGATTACTGTCAACTTTTTGCTTGGAAATTTTGCTGACAGAAAACAGCATTCTGCTGCAGTGTTGGATTTAGGAGGCGGATCCACTCAAATCGTGTTTGAACCTGATCGACTGTCTGATGGACGTGTCCAAGAGTTGCCTGAAACTGAGTCTAAATACTCCTTGCATTTTGATAACCAAGATTACATGCTTTATCAAAACTCCTATCTGGGCTACGGTTTGATGGAGGCTAGAAAACGAATGCATCAAGGTGTAATGAGCCTGAAAAAAGAAAACAAGCATGCCTGCTTGCCTCACGGAATGCTCTGGGAATATACCAAGGATAGTGCTGGACCCATTCAGTTCAACGGAACAGGTTCTTTTGAAGAGTGCATACTTATCGCGGATACCATGTTGAACAAAGACAAACATTGTGCTTTAAAACCCTGTTCTTTCGATGGAATCTACCAACCTGCAATTTCTGAATCGTTTCAGAACGGCCCCATTTACATTTTCTCATATTTCCATGATCGTACACAACCTTTGGGTTTGCCTTCCAACTTCAAGTTGCCTGAACTAAAAGAACTTACTCAGTTAGTATGCTCTGGAGCCTTTTTAGAAAGTACTACTGATGTATCCCTTAAAGGAGAGCTCTTGGACCGCCCTGAATGGTGCTTAGACTTATCCTTTATTTACAGGTTACTGTCTTACGGATATGAAATTCCCGATGACCGTGTGTTAACTGTGGCAAAAAAAATCGATGATGTAGAAACCGGTTGGTGTTTGGGTGCCGCCATTGCTATCTTAGGCGATAGCTCACTTGAGCATATTGACTAAAATTTTCTTTTTGTTAATGGCTCTTTTGTATTTAATTATATATATTAGTTCGCTTGTTACACTCTATGTCTGTGTGTATGAGATGTACTCACATAAAAATGACAATAAACGAATTTTAATTGGTTTTTTTTAAAAAAAAAAAGAAAAAAAAAAAAGAGCGCAAGGTAAAAATAAAGATGGACAACCATATTTGTTTTATTCGCGAATTTTGAGGATAACTGTGGGATCAATAGGTCTGATTAAGGTTCCTACTTCATTGTAGTCTTTTGCTCCCAACCCCAGACCTTTTTTCAATGCATTGGGTGAAGGATGGACAGTAAACTTTGAGAAAAAGTGAACAAAAAATTCAAAAGATTCCATTTCAGACTAATTCAAACAAATATTAAGACATACAGAATTTTTACTATAATGCGTTTTATGCTTACCAAATAGATCCCGGGACAAATCCTTCTTCCCCAACCAAAACTATAATGGTCTCTTTTCTCAATGTTACCATTAGCTAGAGTACTCATTTTATCGGGCTTATCCATAAATCTTTCTGGATTGAAAACATCGGGGTCTTCATAAACATTAGGGTTGAAATGCATTGAGAGTATGCTTGCAACCAAAGTGGCATCCTTGGGAATGAGATAGCCGTTTACAACTGTATCTTCAGAGCATGCATGGGACACACCACCTGGTCCTGGAGGACGGAATCTCAATACTTCTTTTTGTACACTGATGGTGTAAGGAAATTCTTCACGGTCATCAAAGAAATTAGGCACTTTACGCGAAGGGTTCTTAGCTTTCCAGCTATCCAACTCTTTGATTATTCTATCTTGAATATGAGGAGCTTGAGCAATGACGTTAAATGCCCAATGAGGAGTATCAGCACTGGTTGCTGTAGAGGCAACAATCAAGTCAGCTAAAAAAAGTTTTTTGTTAGCTTTTGTGTTTTGTACAAGATGAATTTATTTTGTGTGAAAAATTACTTATTAGAACTTTAATGTCGTTTGTTGTAATCGTTTTCTCTTCGTCTCTGATTTTAAACAGTTCTTTAATGAATGAATCATTCTTACTGTTCATAGCCTCTTCGATAAGCCAGTCACGTGCCTGAGTCAGTTTGTTGTTTTGTGTCTTTTGCTTTTTTTCGGTTCCCAACAGCACGTCTACCCAAGAAAGAGAAGGAAGAAATGCACTAAGATCCCCAGTAATACCGCTATATTCTATAAGCTGATTCACAACTTCGTACAAAAGTATAACGCCTGGATCTCGAATACTGTTGAATTTCTTTGCAAAAAGAACCTGTAAAAGTACGTTCATAGCAGCTAACTGAAACTCTGGTGCCGGGTCAAATGCTTCTCCTTTCATGGCTAGTTTAGTTAGTCTTTCCATAAGCAAATCAATTTGTTCTGGCAGAAATTCATAAAATCTATCAATTGATCCTGGCTTCAACAAATTTGTAACTAAACACAAGCATTCAATTAGGACAAAAATAAAACTTTATCAATTTTTTTCTTACTGTGAGTCCTATTGTTCCTCCATATCTGCCCATATGTACTGAAAAGAACACCTCTATAAAGAAAGTTTAGTTAAATTTTTCCAAGTGGAGATATTTTTTTTCGTTTACCTTCTGTTTTTACTGTATATGTCTTTGATATATCGGTGGTTTGGTCTAGATGATGTAGTATGACCAGCTTTCACAAACACTTCGTGAGCCAAATATGGGTCGTCTATCATAACCCAGACTTGGTCTCCTATATTAAGCTTAAATATAGGCCCAACCTCCCTATGCCATTTCATAAGCTTTGTGAAGGGAGCAGACCCTAGCGATAACATATGACCTGGAAAAATTGAACAACATATGTTAGTATTCAAAGATTTGTCTTCCTTTTTTTTTTCCTACCAAAAATAGGTAATTTAACTGTATTCGGTGTTGGGATTTCTTTTATTTCACCCTTCGCATTGGGCTTCTTCTGAGTGAAAAAATATATAGAAATCAGACTTAAACCAAACAAAGCTATATAAAAGAGACTGCTTGACATTTTTTTTCTAAATAAAAATAAAAAAAAGAAAGGGGAAGAGTCTGTTCTTTTAATACCCTTCTGTTTTTTTTTTACCGGGTCAGAATTGTACTTTACTTAAATATACATCTTCCTCTTACACAACCAAAAAAAAAAAAAATACAAGATTTTAAGATAAAATCACCTGAATTATGACTGCAGATAAGCTGCTAAACAAAATAAAAAGGACATATAGACCGTAAATTTATGTTTATGCACTTAATGATCAAAAGATTGTCTATAGATACGTATCCCTTTAAGTATAGCCCATTATTTCTTATCTTTTGATTGTATCACAGACATGGTATTTTTTTTCTTTTCTCAAGAGCATACCTCACAGTACTTGATACCATCATTCTCTTATTTCTTGAATATAGGGTTTATTCGATAAAAAACTCTGGTTGAAAATTTATAAAGTAAATTGCGGGTCTTGAAGTGCTAATTTTTTGAAACCCTAAATCCGTCGACAGTTAACATACGTACATGCGTAAGTGTGAAGTAATAAAGTATAAAACCAGTTCTTAAAGTTAAACGTTAACGTTGCTGAACGTAATTGGACTTTTGTATTGATCTTGAAAACTACACTAATCACATCATAGCTAGTTTTAAAAAAAGAGTTTTGTCCTTTTTTTTTTCTTTTTGAAAGTTATAATTTTTTTTTCGATGGTAAAACTTCTATCCTCTCGTATTCCCATATTCGATCTGTAATATGTAGTAAATACTGAAACAATAGCTAGAATAATCCCCTATATATACACTTCAGAAGTGACCCTTTTCGAATGCCTGTTACAAGTTGCTGCCTCGGTAGAAATTCGAGATTTTTTTTGAAAATAAAAAAGCATCAGAAAAGTGCTAGTGAAATCAAAATATATCTTATTCCATTCCATGTTGGCCTCTGTTTATACGCAAATGGTTCAATACTAAATATCTGATGAGAAAATGAAATCAAAAGTTTGCTTCTGACTTTCTTGTCAAGGCTATTAAAGCAATTTTTGTAATGTATTGCCTCGATTCAAAGATATTATTTCATCTTCGACAAAGCCCTTTTCTCAGCTAGGATCCTAAAGTACAGACGTAGCAGATTCTATCTTTCTTCAATAATACATACCCTTATCTTTATACAGCTATAATCCTCTGTCTATAAACTCCATAAAGGGAAAACTATAAGATTGATATCATAAATGCTGTTTTGTATCATGTATATTCTTAATTCACTACTATTTTTATAATCTAAGTGAGTCTTGAGTTTTTTGAAGTCTAGCCTTTCTGAAACAACAATACTAACTCCATCCCAAAAGTGAACTGCCTCATAGGTCTTACCTTATATAATAGTTGCTCATGAACTTTCAAATGTTTTTTTGTGTTTAATAATTAGCGATCCTATAAAATGTTTTTAGATGATACAACAGCCCTTTCTTTATAAAAGTCGGAAAAACAATAGGTAAACAGCTCCCATAAAACTACTGTGCTGACATTGAATATGCATGATTTCAAACTTTTAGTGGCGAGAAATCCATATCAGTATTATATATCTGTTTTAAAAAAGATTTGAAACAAACAACAATAACTTCAGTTCGTTATCTTAGTTGATATCTCTGTTTAGCACGATATGGGCATCTGTAAATGTAAAGTCATATTTTTAAAATGTCATGATACAAGTGATGCCCTGCTTGCGAGAAGTAAATCATTACAAAATGGGAAGAACTGTTTGATTGCTGCAATAAAAAAAGCTCGTAGCTTAGTCTAGGATCTTGCTGTGTAGCTTCTAATGTAGTTCTTTCTCGTTGTATTTGCAATAGAGTTTTAAGAGTGGTTTGTGTAGCAGAAATATAAACTAGTAAAACTTGTTTTTTAAGGCTTTAGTGTCCATTTTCAATCTAGAGATTCTACTAAATGCATCTTTTTCCAGGCTTTGACCTGTAGTTTATATACATCACTAGCTAGCATATAAATGTAAATTAAACTCTAAAGTCAACAAAAACACGATTGAAGGGATTTGGCATTAAAGCGCCTAAGCCAAAACCTCAAATGACTCGTACACGAGTTTGTCATTTTTAGTTTAGGATCATTGATCTTTGCTTGAATCAAAAAGATGTTTCAATACTATTTCAAAAAAATCTCTTTTTGCACATGTCCGTTGTGTGTTTTAGTAAAACATCTTCAAAATTGAAGTACAATATACTACTGAAGCCTCGAAATCCGTAGTTCTTTGTTAAAAGCTCCCATTTACTTTTTGCTTTTTTTTGTTTTCAATAATCAAAGAAACAAGCGCTTTTTCAGAGCTGCCTCATTTCTATATTGCATACAGTGGAGTTTTCAGGAATACAAAACCAACTCATTAAAAGTAAGCTACAAAATCTGATCTCATATTCCTAATCTATGTTCAATAAAATGTGCTAGTAGATTTATAACTTGTATTTTTTGTCAATAGGTGGTTTGATGTCACTCCAAAGCCAACTGCAATGGAATTTGGATGTGGCTTTAGCTCTCAATTTTGACCCTGAAAAATATATATGTTACTGCTAGTTTTCTTTCAAAAAACAAAAAACAAACGATTTTCAAACCAGGTAACAATGTCTATTATCTCAAAAATATGTATCGTTTAAGTATATCTTGCTTTTATACTATTTGTTTGTTTAAGGCTGTTTTTCTTAACTAGTAGCAATAAGCTCGTATTGTTTTTATGTTACTATTATCTGAATCAATAAACACCTAAACATGTGTTAAAACAACATAAGCTAGGATTCTCTTATTTTTTAACTCTGCCAGAGCTTTAGCAAAAAAAAAATGTGTTATTGATCCCTAACCCTAGGACCCAAAGTAAGTATTTTTAGTCTACACAGACTAAGTCTTACTCTAAAGAACTCAACAAAAATATTTCGCATTATGTTCGAGCTAATTTTTGAAGGAAGATGCAAAATGAATCTTTTTTTTTTTTTTTTTTTTACAAATGTTACTATTAGAAAGCTACTAAACTCTTTAAATTATCAAGAAAAGCTTTTCTTGCTATTTTCGTGGTTCATTAATGTACACAAAACTATGTTTCTCCTTTAAAGCAAATGAATCTCAGCAACATGAAAAGAAAACTTTGGATTGGTACTTTATATACTTCTGTAGGCCATCAATCAAAATACAGTCCGTTTTGTGGACCTTATAGAAAGGCGAGTCTCTATACATTGATTTTATAGTACTTTTGTCAATTATAAAGATATTTTAGTAATAGCCCTTATTTTTTATTGTTGAGACATAAAATCTACTGATTTCAGATATTTCTATTTCTATCTTTTAATTTTCAAAAACAAAGTACTGAAATGTCTTTAATCACAGACCCATTATACCTAATTCACATCAGTCGAATAAAACTTTTGCGGATAGACGAAAGAGGGGAGCGCATTGTCAGCTTTCCGCCCAATGTTTTATCTGATGACTATGTTCGTTTAGCAGCACCTGTTTATCCTGAAATGCAATACTGCTACTCGCCAACTTATGACAGCTATTTGAATGAGACAAAGCTAATGAGTAGCCCACATACCAACAAAAGAAATTATAGAAGCAGAAATCAAAAAGCCCCGTTTCCTATTGTTCAAACTGCAAAAGCAGATATATCAGCAAGTGAAGAGGAAGAAACAGAGCCAGAGAAACAAAAGTAGGGTTGAAAAAAAGCCAGCGAATTCTAAACCATTCTATAGAAAACAGGACGGCGAACCAACATCTGCATTGAATCCAGCTGAGGAAATCCTACTAGATCCATCTGTTGATTCCGCCATTGATCCTTCGCCTCGTTCTTCTCTTAACGAATCCAATCTGAGCGCTTTCCCATTTCCTGATAGTGCACAAAGTGAAATTGATCAAAATCAAGAGCATAAGCCTGCATCTGCAAGCATCAATTCCAGTCATCTATTAGAATATACCAAAAAAATCATTTACCAACCACAAAAATCTGCTTTATCTGCTTTGATTGCAGAAAAGGCAACAACAGCCGAAAATCCTTTTGCAGAATATTCATATGTCTCTGGAAAAGGAGAGAACAAGCCGATCACACTATGTGTTTATCTCCCTCACTCAAACCAACCATATGAGCCTGTGAGCATAATTGTAAGACCTGACGCATTGATTGACGATGTCATTGGATATATCCTGTACGATTATGTGGAACAAAAAAGAGGTAAAGAGTTGGATGCTCAGAGCTTGGATTTAGCAGAATGGGTTCTATTAATTGCCGAAGATGACGGAGAGATTGAGGAGGATCTGCCAGGTAACATCAATTGAAGCATATAGTGGAATGACTAAACAAAATTAGCCGTTGATAGAACAAGAAGGATTGACCGTGTGTCGTTTGATCAGTTTGCCTTGTGTAGAGCTACACCCTCCCAAGGTAAATACAACAATAATTTTGAAATGGGCTAACGACAACCAGTCAAACAAAACGATGCCACTCGAGCTAAAATGGGAAAATCGAAACCTGATGTTGAAACACTCAGAAAAAAAAAAGAGGTTTCTGAGCCTATACCAGACCTTGCTATCCCCTCTTCACCTGAAAACGCTACTGCTGTAGATCAAGAAACCACCAACGGCCCTTTATTACACAACCAGCCAACTCAAGTGCCGGACGCTTCAACAGTAGCTGTACCTGTACCTTCCAGTAAAGCAACTCTGACTAAAGCCACGTTACCTATGACACCTTTAAAGTATTTTCGGCTTCGACTGATGACAAACGAGGAAGTATCTGCTACCACTTCTATTCCTGCCTATGCCGAGATGTTCATAGGTGATGTTCTCGAATTGGTTTCTAGAAAAAGAAAACTGGATCCAAACGAATACATGTTGACTATTGCAGATACCAATGTTATTGTCCCTAACGATACAACTGTAGAAAATATGAAAGGGATTACAGATCTAGCACTCGTAAAAAAGGAAAGGGCAATGTCTATACCAACCTGTAAGTAATTTTTTCGACAATTAAAAACTAATTCACTTTAGCCAACCACCTGTGGAGATCCCCAATGAAACGCAAAAAAGATGAGTTAAACTACCCAATGTACTTTTCATCGGATGCAAGCCAAAAGCTTACATCTGCTAACACAAATGACGGGTTGCTTTCTCAATACAAGGTATCTACGTACATGTACAAAGGAAGAAAGACTGACTTCTGTATTAGAAATATTCGGTGGGCAGAAAAATGCCAATGTTTGTGAGTAAAAAAATGTACATACTAGCCATAGATGGGGATTATATTCACCTGATGCCTCCCGAGCATAAAGGGATGTTTGATTCTGTCAAGACTGTAAGTGTAAAAACAAAATCAAGAAAAAAAAAAACCAGACACAAACACTTACAAAAAAAATTTAGACATCTTTTTATGCCAGTGCCATTCGAAGCTGCAAACAGAGCAAGAAAGTACCTACTGACTTCAAGTTGATTGTATTGAAGGAACGCGATTACAAAACGTATGATTTAGAAGCCGAGAGTTCAAAAGAAGCATGTAAGCATTTAAAATATACTTTGTCATACAGTATGACTGAATAGGAAATTTTAGATGAAATTTGTGCTCGGATTAGGTTTTTGATGCAAGTTACCAAAGGGGCTTAAAAAAAATGTGCAAGTCTGAATAAAAGTAATTTTTCTTCTTTAGCGACTTCATTGTGCATGCATTTCATTGAGTTAAGATGAAAAGATTTTCCTCATTACTAAGTAGATCTAGTCAATCGAACGATCAGGAAACTTTACAAAAAGGTTTTGTAAGACAACACAGCAATACACTAACAAAAGTTCAGTTGAAAGAACAATTATACCCTCGCTTATCCTTGGACCTAAAGGCTCAGGAAAAACAACGTTCCTTTACAAATCGTATTTCAAGTACAGCGTTGACCAGGTTATTCTTACGATATCTATGCTACAGTTCATATACTTATACGCAAAATTTTGTTAGCCAGAAACACCTTTTGATGTTATACCCACAGTTTCCTATAATGTAGAAACAATACCTTTTGGTTCACAGTACTCATTTGAGATGTGGGACTTTCCAGGTAACAGATTTAAACAAACTTATCCAACCAAAAAAAAAACCCCCGAGAAGCTGATAAAGTAATAAGAAATAAGCGGAAGCCTGGAACATATTAAAAAAACGCAGCTTGTCATTTATTTTATGGACTCCGTTGAGCTATGTAAGGAAGCAGTGTCCAATAAGTGTAAAGAAAACATGATTTGGATGTTGCAAACTCTTGGAGAACAGCTTAAGGAAGCAATGATTTTAACCGTTGCCAATAAACAGCATGAGCCCGGAGCTATGGATATTCAGGATATTGGACTTTTATGGACTCGCGACAAAACATTAATGGATGCACTAAAAGGCCACGACTGGCGCCTGTTTTCATGTAATACAAACACGGGCGTTGGCATTTACGAAATTTTTACCTACGTTTCAACTCGAATGAGCCGGAGGCGTACCTCTACCTGCCTGACAGCCTCACCTAGCGCGATCGTGTACCGTCGCGACTCTGTAAAGCCTTGGGAAAACATACCAAATCCCTATCATTTGAACGATTTAGAATTTAAAGAGTGGTTCTTTCAAGGCAACCGTTTTGTCTCCTTCGATTATTGGTGCTTAATTCGAGTGATATACTTAACATTGGTACAGACGAAAAATGCCAAAAGAAGGTCGTCATTAGTGTTACTTCACGATCATCTTAAAAATTACTGTCGCCAGGCAGTAAGAATCAGCGACGACCAAATGGATAGTATAGAGTATTCAGAAACACAAACTCTTTTTTGGATACATATGGTTTCATTTGGCTTACTGCAGTTACCTTTAATAGAGGATAGCTTCAGTAGCTTTTTATCGAGGACACGACTTAGAATGGACTGTTGGAAAGACCATTATACTCAGCGTTTGTTTTTTTCTGATAGGGCGGCTAGGGACTTTTTGCCACCAGATAAGAAGCCATTGCCAAATGCGTTCAAACCTTCGTCTTTGGCACTAAAGGGCAGTGGCTTAAGAATCGACTATCAGGTTTTATGAGCATAATAAAACCGTAGTTTTATCAATCAAGGAATTCTGTCTATTTTCCACAACATAGAATATGCCATTTGAAAGCTTTTTCCAGTTTACTTGGGATTATATTATAGCTGTCTACTACCAACATTTTCTTTTACTGAACATACAAAGGCCCCCCTTTTTTTTTTTTGAAAACGTGCTAAACCTCTATACTAATACAATATGTAACATGACGTTGACAAATACTAACAATTAGTGCCGTTCATCACATTTTATGAACATGTATATACCTAAATAAGATAGTATACAGCTATATATCGACTAGAATACTACAAACGCGAACAACATTGAAAAAAAAAAAAAAAGAAACATTGCTTAATTCGTGAAACTACCACAGAACAAAAAAAGAATGTGGAGCAGGTTTGACGATGACAACGTGGAGATTTTCTTTTCTTTTATTTGTTTTATTGCTATGGTGGTACGATAGTTTTTGAGAAACGCATTTCACGAACTTATATCTTATGCCGAGAAATGGCCCAGTCCAATAACCTAGCATACAAAAAGTGCTGATCGTATCACGGCTTTTGGTCTTTTTTTTATATACTAAAAACGTTTCACAGATATGAATTCAGCATTACGAAGTTTCCTAGGGAGTATTAGATACGATCATTGTTCAATTGAAACCTTTGCTTCAGTGCTTTTAGATATAGATCTATAAAATGTATACACCAACAAGATGAAGCTCCCTGTTAAAAATATAGCTACAGACACCAATTGAAACCAACACAAAAAGTATATACTTTGATTTTAAAAGATTAATATATAGGTTTTTGCTTGGATTGATTTCTATTGTTGAAAACCCATCGTAAAGCTAAAAGAGTTATTGTAGTCCCAATTTTTTGAATTATCTCTTGCCTATAACATATACATATACAGTGTTTGGGGTTGATCTTCCAATGGATAAATGAATCATTGATAGTATCCTAAGAAAATCACTACTATGAACCTGGAGGGTTTAACACGACAATCTTTCAAAAACGCGACCAAGCTCAAAAAGTGTCAGAAACGAACCTTTTATGGTATTACTAGGACTCGCTCAATTGTATTCTTTCTAAAAGGGGTACACCGGTTTATTGTGTCTTAATACTGTTGATTTGTTTTGTAATACCTTTGCGTTTTTTTTTTTTTTTTTTTTTTTTTGGTTACGAAAAATTGCGACAGCCAATTGCAGCTCAAATCGGGAAAAGTTTTGTTTTTAAGGAACTCGAGTAACACTTTGCCCTTTCAGTTTTGTGAATTGCCTGAGTCTTAAAAAAAAAACGCATACAAGACATTGTTGTTGCAACATCAATTCAATCCCAGAAATTTTTTTTTCGGGCGTATAGTCATCCAATCAAGAGCCTCTATACTTGAAATGAACACAACAAATTAAGGTATCAATTAAAATATATAAAACTTGACATTTGTTTTATAAGCAAGAGTATACGCGTTGAGTTTAGGGAATGCTTTAGAAAGTATGGCGTAGCTAAAGCAAAACTATTCATTTGTCCACCTCAGGAATCAAAAGCTTTACATATTGTTACACTCTTAGGTTTTAGTCAACAAGTAAATTTTTTTATTTTGAAAATGAAAAAAAAAGAGTTTCACTTTTGAACAGTAACCGCCGGAAAAATAAAATGGGAGGGGGTGTTCTTTGAGATATAAAAACCTAAATATCAACAACTTCAAAAATAAAGAGCAAACACGCTTGCTTGTTTTTGGTCACAGAAGATCTTTATAGGATAGTAACAGATCAAGCACTTTGTGTAATAAGGAGTAAGAACCCAAGTTTGTTCTATGATAGGTATTGGTAGAAAGTTTTTTTTGCTGTCATCTCTTTTTTTTTCTGTCATCTCCCTCTTTTTTTTTTTTCAATTGGAGATTAAATACTGTTTCTTAGTGAAAACCAATGACCTTTACAAGAAAAGGGCTAAAAGAAAAACAAGTGGTACAAAAAACAAGAGTTGATAAATAAAAAGGTTTCTTTTACTTCCTTTTTTCTTTCAGATAAAAGTATCATTTTTTTTGCAGTTGAATGAAGTGTTCTGCTTTAATTGCCGCTGGCTTTCTACTGAACCAGATCTATGGTCACACTGTTGATAAGAGACAGCAGCCGGACGCTGTCAACACCCCACTCACGCCTAAGCTTTCGCCTTTGCCATGGGGCGATGTTAACTTTATACATACTACAGATACTCACGGTAATCACGCAAAACCTAATTGACTCTGTCACTCATACTTCCGTCTGTAGGCTGGCTGGAGGGTCATGTACTTCAAGGATCGTATAACGGTGATTTAGGAGATCTCTATTCGTTCACTACACGAATGAAAGAGAAGGCTAAAAAACTCAGAAAAGATCTTTTTGTAGTGGACACGGGTGACACACATGATGGTGATGGTCTAAGTGACGTGACCAACCCTAAAGGAAAAGAAACTTTGCCACTGATTGCAAACATTCCTTATGACCTTTTAACTATCGGTAGGTGGAATTAAACCTGTAAAAAAAAAACCGAAGCTGATTTATTAATTCAATAGGAAACCACGAACTTTATGGTATATACAGTTGTTATACTATATAACGCCTTCTAATGCCTATCTTTAAAAACACACTAGTCGCCAATATTACAACAGATACTGTCAAAAACTTTGTTCCTCATTGGAAAGACCGTTATTTAGCTGCTAATGTCTATCTCAAAGATGTCAACAGTAACAAAACTGTTCAGCTTGGGTAAGCCTTTTTTCAGAATTATGACACAAAGCTAACTTTTTCTATTTTTTAATGATAAGCAACAAGTACACCTATTTCCAAGGAAAGTTTGGAACACGTGTATTGGCGTATGGATTCCTTTTCAACTTCAAAGGAAATGCCAATAATTCTGTAGTAAATCTTGTAGCCGATGAAATAGCCAAGCCTTGGTTCAATGAATCTTTGAAAGCGCATACTCCAGATGTTGTTACACTTATTGGACATATTGGTATTAGATTTGAAGAATTCAAAACCATTATTAAGGCAGTAAGAGCCTATTATCCAACCATCCCTATTGCCGTATTGGGTGGACACACGTAATTTATTGCTTTTATTTTCAAAAAAAAAAAAAAAAATGCTTCCATATACTCATTAAGTATCCAAAAGTCATATCCGAGACTTTGTAGTGTACGATAACCGTGCAGCAGGTATTGAATCAGGTCGATTCTTAGAAACCATTGGATTCTTTTCACTTGAAGTAAAGACTCAAGTTTCCAATATCAAACAGAGATCTTATTGATTTGTATAGGGAATCCACAAACCAAGCGGAAATATTACTTTCAACCGACGCTATTTAGATCAAAACAGGGCCACTTATATTTATCATTCTGTTGACAACAAGGAAAAGAAATTTGATACCAGTAGGGGTAAAAGAATGTCTAAAAAGATCTATAAGCTTCGTGAACAACTTCAGATTTCTCAAACTTTGGGATGCTCACCTGCCAACTATACTTTGGACTTTGCACCTGCTACAAGTAACACTAGCATATACCATCTGACAACAAATCAGGTGCTTCCTGCCATTCTTGGAGATAAGAGCAGCAAGAATCCTGCACTCTATTTGTATAACACTGGCGGTCTCCGATACGACATCTTCCAAGGTCCCTTTACGGTCAGTAATACCTACCAGGTAGCCCCTTTTGACAACCGTTTCTATCGTATCCACAACGTTCCTGTCTCTGTCGGTCAAAAGATACTGCCTACCATGAATCGTCAAGGAGAACTCAAGAAACGTGAACTCCCTCCTCAACCCAAAGAAACCAGCGTCCAAACCAATACTACTATTCATTTGACGCCTGGCTATGTTACACATGATGACTATGGAACTGGAGGTAAACCATCAATTGAGTTGCTTTAGGATTGAAACCAAACTCTAAATGTATCTCTATAGGCGACGATACACTCCATAGCGCTTTACCTTTCTTTCGTCATGCTGCTTTTGTTGGTTCAGAGTTACCCCAAGACCTTGGCAATGATACATTAATTGATGTTGTCTACCTTGATTTCTTCGATGCCCAATTAAGAAAGGTCCTTAAAACTTTGACAGGAACCGAGTGGACTGCAAACAAGACTGTCTCTCCCTTTTCCGGAAATACTGTTTGGGTTGAATTTGCAAAGAAACATTGGGAAAAGTGCTAGGGGGTGGTTTCCTTCTTTTTCTTACACACGCATACATATATACAATAGCTTACATCCCAAATAAAACTCTTGATGTGTTTTTTTTTTTTTTTTTTTTTTTTTTTTTTTTTTTTTTTTTTTTCGCTTGTTAGTTAGGTTTTTAAGTCTTTCTAAAAGGATTTGAAAATGGTACAAACTATAAGCATCTTATAACTTGGTCCATAAAGTATTTAGCATTTTTCTGATATGCGCTTTTTTTTTTGATGAAAAAAAAAAAAACAGAAAACAAGTCAACATGTTATACACCAGAAAAGAACAAGAACGGTTACTACTATCGGTCAACGTGTTGCATAAGAATGCTACTGCTTAAAAAGAAAAAGGAGATATTTTTATACAGAAAGAATAAACACAGTAAATGTAAACACAAAAGTACTAACAGAAAGTAAGTAGACATCTAACCCGCGCCCGGTTAGCTGACACATCTCACCATGGTTCTCCATTGAGTGAATTGTATGTTTCTAATGAACTCTGTTTATATACAAATTCTGTCCATTGAACGCCAACATCACAAGCAGGCATACAACTTACAGCTATGTTTGTTCAAAATAAGATTAGCAAAGTCAACTACGCTCTTAAAGAGAGTTAAGAGCAGTAACAGTCATAGGCCTGTCTTTGAAGTATTATGCTTTTACAGAAAATATAAACCAATTAAATTATACTTTGAATAATTCTTGATTAGTCAGAAAGAAAATTTGATTCTTTCTTGGATTTCACACGCAAACAACTCCAGTTATATAAAAAAGTTTTTTTTTTTTTTTGGAATTCCTTTTTCAAACTTTTAACTTTTAAAATAAAACATGTCTGCTACTGACCGATTAAATAATGTTATGGGTCATTTGACTAAGTCTAGCCCCCAAGGTTTATTAGCTGGCGAAGTTGCCATTATCACTGGCTCAGGGTAATGAAAACAAGGAAGAAAACAAAGCCAAGCTAATAGAACTGTTTTAGCCAAGGTATTGGTAAGAGCTGTGCAGAGTACTTTGCCCGAGAAGGCGCCTGGGTGGTTGTGACTGATATCGATGCTGGTAAATTACCTGATACATATCTCCCACCCTTTTTTTAACAAGAGGATGTTTAGCCAAGTCTGATCAAGTAGCTGCTGACATTAACGCAGCGGGCGGCAAGGCCATCTCTATTTCGGGTGATATTCTAGACCCCGCCTTCCCTGAGCGATTAATCGAAGATACTGTCAAGCAATTTGGCAAGCTCAATCATATTGTGAACAACGCAGGTTTTACCTTTGACGGTATGATTCACAAAATCACAGATAAACAATGGGATCTTATGATTGCTGTTCACAACACGGCCCCTTTCAAAATCATCCGTGCTGCAGCCAAATATTTGCGCAAGAAAGATGGTGCCAACAAGAGTATTGTGAATATCTCTTCTACCTCTGGATTGCACGGAAACGTAGGCCAAGCCAACTATGCTACTGCCAAGGCAGGTGTGGTGGGTTTGACCAAGACAATTGCTAAAGAATGGGGTATGTTTGGTGTACGTTGTAACACTGTAGCCTTTGGTTGGGTAGATACACGATTGACTCGTGCTAAGGAATCCGGTGCTTCAATCGAAGTCAATGGACAAAAGGTAGCCTTGGGTATCCCTACTGGCAACAAGCCAAGCTCGGTCAATCCCTTTGCTGATATTCCTTTGGGTCGTGCTGGTAATGCAGACGAGGTAGCTGGATCTGTGCTTGCTCTTTGCTCCCCTTTGACCAGTTATGTCACTGGCCATACCCTTGAAGTCACTGGTGGACGTGGCATTTAGATAAAATGTACACTTTGTAAATAAAAAGTCCATATATTTTTTTTTTTTTTTTTTTCGTTTTATGTTTTTATTGCTGCTTTTTTTCATAACGTTTTCGATAGTCAATAGTAATAAAAAAAAAAAATGATAAAAAAAAAAAAAAAAGAAAAAGAAAAAAAAAAAAAAAAAAACTTGGATCTCCTACGTGCATTCATAAATATAAGGAACATATAAACATAAACAAAAGAAAAAAAAGAGAGAAGGCATAAACAAAACGAATTTTTAAATGAAAAGGTAATCTTGCTGTAATACGGGTAGGCTAAAGGGTAGTTCGACCAATTTCAGGTGATTGTCAGGGTGTACAAAACAACCCGGGCAAAGGCAAGCATCACCACAATAGCAGGTCATGATACGAGTGATTGGCGTAGAGGTAGTGTGCAAAGGGGTAAGGGTCATAACGACTGACTGACCTTTACCCACAGGTAGGCTTGAACACGCGTGAGGCGTGATACTACCACAGACAAAGGGCGATTTATACTCCACAGGTCTCTCCACTGTATCCTTTTCCTCTTTTTTGGCAATCGAAGGAGCTATGGGGCCTAGAGTGAGCAAAATCGGCGAGTGTGATAGTAGTCAAAGGAGGCTTACATTTGTTAACACAGGTACATTTTGCATGAATCTGTTTTCTCTTTCTCAAATCTCTACAATGATCGCATTGACTGATAGGTCTACCTTTCTTTCGGATTTCAATCAATGGCCTTTCAGAGTGTCTACAGGTGGATGATCTATGACCCTAAAATTATACTAAAACTGTTGGGGAAAGCCAGACAAACAATAAAAAAAATCAGAAAATACCTTGACACATGTACTACAAGCAAATTTGATTCCATTTATAAGCATTTTATATCTACGAGCTCGGTGATGAGCCTTTCCTTTCTACGAACTTGTCCGTCTGGAATAGAATTGATTTATATATATATATGTATATTTATATGTATGTATATATATATAAATATGTATTTTTGAAATATTAGAAATGTTTTTTTTATTTTTTTTTTTGTGAAATTTTGTTCTTTAAATATAAGCATTTTTCTTTTTTTCTTTTTTCTTTTTTTCTTTTTTTCTTTTTTTCTTTCTTTTTTTGGGTTCTTGCTTAGTTTTTTGATTGATTTCAATTTTTTTTTTTTTTACCTATTGAGTAGTAAACCGAATAACTCTAGATTGAATAAAGTATTTTATACTGCTGGTTGTAACCAAGGGAAAAAAAATGAAAAGTGAAAAGGGAAGAAGAAAAAAAAGAGAAAAATCTCACATTTTCAGCTTTATTTGATTTCTATAAATGTCATAGTTTTGAGACATTTTTGTAGAATCCTCCTTAACCGAAACAGCTCAATAGCATAAACACCTCGTTAGCAAGTGACCGTTAATGTGGACTTTAAATAGTTTTGGATAGTTACGCGCATCTTTTCAGGCACATACCTACTTTGAGTGACGTAGACCCTGTCGTTCAAAAATAGAGATAGAATCAAAATTGTCTCTCATTCAAAACCTTCTGGGTTGAACGATTGACTATATTTTTTTTTTGCTATTGCATTTCTGGCTGAGTCTCAATCCGTTGACAAAAGTCTGATGGAGAGGCGCTGTAAAACTGAGCCCAGATTACATCAACGGCGACATACAACATGTCTGTTTTTGGGTTGCTACTCTGTAGTGATCTAGAAAAATATCGCAAGCCTAGCATCGCTCCCTCCCATACTAAAAAAAGTCTCTTGATTTTTTTTTCTGAGATGGCTTTAGGAGAGCAAAAATGGCTCTTATTATTTGAAAAGTAAACATCACAAAGAAATGGCCTTCTTCTTACTTTGACGCGAATAGAATGGTTTGTCCTTCTGGGTTTAAATCGGTCAGTTGGAAGAGCATCAGAGATGAAAGATACCAATGCTCCAAACACTAACCTCTCTACCAACTCCAACTAAAAACATGCAACTTTGAACTAAAAATGAGATGTCGAGAACTCGGCTACTTTCAAGGTCTTGTGAAAAGAACCTGTGTGTTTATAAGAAAAACGAGGCTCTTTTATATAGCTATATGTAAATTGTTGGTAGGAGTCAACAGAAATATTGCAAGTGTGGGAGTAACGAGATATTTGTCAGTTAATTCAACGAAAAAGTAGAGTATAAACTAATAGAGTTTCAATTGTATGCACCAAAGCCTCTACTGAACAATAATAGTCATTGTAATTGTTTACCAGTACTTGCTTAAATATATGTTGTTCATCGTTACCCTATACTGTGTATTGTAATTATAGCCTCATTGTTGAGCATATCCTTGTGTTTTTTCAGTGGCTTTTAATGTGCACAAACTCTTAGTGCTGTGTTCTTACCAGTACAGTAAACGCGCTAAAAAAAAAAAAGAGGATTTCAAATTGCTTACACCTTATAACTCAAAAAACATACAGTTTTTATTTAACCTGGTTGCAGCGCCTGTTTTCGGCGAACAGAAAATTAACGACCTATAAAAAAAAATTCTGTGACAAAAGGTTTTCCTCCTCAGTGAAGGCCTTGTGACAATAGAGAACAAAACTCTCCCGATTAAGAAGCAACCATACCTCTAAGTGGACCAGGGTATGTTTAAGAATTCGGATATATATATATATATACATAATGGCTGGATAACACAAAAACGCATACCCAAATTATTCTTTGAAAAGTATCTTGTTTGCTTTGTGTCATCTCCACTTCACTCCAAAAAAAAAAAAAAAAAAACAGTTTGGAAGTTGAAGGATATTAGATGATTATTCTTAAATGTAGGGTGATACAATTGGTAAGATAAAAAAAAAAAAGCTTGAAAACCACTTGAATTTAAAGTTCATGTATTTGCTACTAACAAATGGCCAAGTAATTAAAGAAAAAGTGCTATGTAATCAAGTTCTTCTAAACAGCTCTGGGTCCTTAAAAGTGTCAAGTAAGACAAGTTATATATTAAACTTAATAATAAATACCGATCAAACATATCATTACACTACTTTGCATTTTTTCGTTCGACTTGTCGTTTTTGAAAGTAATATTATAGCGTTCTGTTCTTTTGTTTTACAAAATGTCTTTAGTACAAAAGATCCTATAGCGCTTTTATACCAATAAAACTCTACCCTCTTTTTTTTTTTCTACGCTTTAGGAACTCTAGTATTATTGATATTCGTGCTAGGATAGTGCTTCTTTTGGAGGCTATCTATCTTTTATATAAGGTATCATTTCGAGTCATACTTTACGCATTTGCTTAGCGGTTTTGTGCAGTTACAAATAAATTTATAGTACATCCTGACCGCAGCTCTTGCCATTGTTATGGAGATACTGCGGTCTGTTCTTTGTCTTTATATCGATGCTTTTTATCCAATAAAATCCAGAGTGATTCATCTTTACACATCTCCCTTTGGGTGGCTTATTTAATAAGGTAGCTTTTTTTCGAAAAATTCACAGGTTTTTTTTTTTCCAATTATTCCCTAGTTAACAATGTCTTTGGCTGACTGTAAGTGCCCATGTGTATATTTGAACGTGTTGCTTACAACAGCTTTCTTTTTTTAGTATCTGGTCAATTCAAGTAAAGAATAACAATGCCCGCTTTTTTTTTTTTTTTTTTGAGAATTTCTAATTTTCTTTTTGTTGTGTACTTATAGCTTCCCTAAGGAAGAAGAGAAAATTATTGAATTCTGGAGAGAAATTGATGCTTTCCAAACTTCTTTAAAACTAAATGAGAACAAACCCGCTTTCACATTCTTTGACGGCCCACCATTCGCCACTGGTCTTCCTCACTACGGTCACTTGTTAGCCGGTACTATCAAAGATATAGTCACTCGTTATGCCCACAACACAGGACACAGCGTCGAACGCCGTTTCGGCTGGGATACTCACGGTCTTCCTATTGAATACGAAATTGACAAAAAATTGGGTATCACCGGAAAAGACGATGTCATGAAGATGGGTATCGACAAATACAACGCCGAATGTAGAGCTATCGTTATGAGATACGCTGGCGAATGGCGTAAGACTGTTGAACGTATGGCTCGTTGGATCGATTTTGATAACGATTACAAAACGTTGAACCCCACTTTTATGGAAAGCGTTTGGTGGGTTTTCAAGCAATTGTTTGAGAAAGGACAAGTCTACCGTGGACAAAGAGTAAGTAAACATACAAAAGGTCAATATTTATTCTTTCTATAGGTCATGCCTTACTCCAACGGTTGTACTACTCCTTTGTCTAACTTTGAAGCTTCTCAAAACTATAAAGATGTTAACGACCCTGCTAGTAAATATCTATCTATCTATATTAACGCGTCAATTTGAGAGATAACACTACGTTTTTCTATAGTCGTTGTTGGATTCCCTTTAAAGAGCGATTCTACTACTCAACTCTTGGCTTGGACCACCACACCTTGGACTCTGCCTTCTAACCTGGCTGTCTGTGTTCACCCCGACTTTGAATATATTAAGATTCATGACGAAGCATCGGGCAACAACTATATTTTGATGGAAAAGCGTCTCACCATGCTTTACAAAGACCCCAAGAAGGCCAAATTCACCATTCTTGAAAAGTATAAGGGTGCTGACATGTTAAACTGGGAATTTGTTCCCATGTATGACTTTTTTGTCAAGGAGCTTGGAGGTCAAGCTTTCAAGGTCTGTGTTGATAGATATGTCACTGACGACTCCGGTACTGGTATTGTTCAAATGGCTCCCGCTTATGGTGAGGACGATTATCGAGTATGTGTAGATCATGGTATCATTACCACCGACGGTCTTTTGCCTTGCCCCATTGATGAATCCGGTATCTTTACTGAAGAGGTCGGTCCTTATGCTGGCACTTATATCAAGGATGCCGACAAGGCTATCCAAAAAGACATAAAGGCTATGGGTCGTATGATTGTCCAATCCCAAATGATGCATAGTTATCCTTTCTGTTGGAGATCTAACACTCCTTTGATTTACAGAGCCGTTCCCGCTTGGTTCGTTCGTGTTGCTCCTATTGTTGATCAAATTTTGGATTGTAATAACCAGATGAAGTGGTAAAATAACACAACCAAAACCTCCCTTTATATATACTCACCTTTTCCTCTGATAATAGGGTTCCTTCTTTTGTCCAAGAAAAGCGTTTTGCCAACTGGATTGCTAACGCTCGTGACTGGAACGTATCTCGTAACCGCTACTGGGGTACTCCTATCCCTATTTGGGTCAGTGACGATTATGAAGAAATGGTTTGTATTGGTTCAATTGGCGAATTGGAAGAATTGAGCGGTGTTTCCGATATTAAGGATCTTCACCGTGAAACTATTGATAAAATCACCATCCCCTCCAAACAAGGCAAGGGAACCCTTCGTCGTATTGAAGAAGTCTTTGATTGTTGGTTCGAATCTGGTTCTATGCCTTATGCTCAACAACATTATCCTTTTGAAAACTCTGACAAGTTTGAAAAGGGCTTCCCTGCTGACTTTATTTCTGAAGGTATAGATCAAACCCGTGGTTGGTTCTATACTCTCTTAGTTCTCTCTACCCACCTTATGGGTAAACCTCCTGCCACCAACGTTATTGCCACTGGTTTAGTCTTGGCTGCTGACGGTAAAAAGATGAGTAAAAGTCTTCGTAATTACCCTGATCCTACTATCGTTATTGATAAGTTTGGTTCCGACGCCCTTCGTCTTTATCTCATTAATTCTCCTGTCGTTCGTGGCGAAACACTAAAGTTCAGAGAAGAAGGTGTTAAGGATGTTATCAGCAGAGTTTTCTTGCCCTGGTATAACGCCTACAAGTTCTTTTTGACACAAACTGCTGTTATCAAAAAAGACTTTGACTACAGTTTCCAATACGATGCTCACATGAAGAAGTCCGAAAACGTCATGGATCGCTGGATCTTGGCTTCTTGCCAATCTTTGATCAAGTTTGTCCGTGAAGAAATGGCTGCCTACAGACTTTACACTGTCGTTCCTCGTTTGTTGGCTATCATCGAAGACTTGACAAACTGGTACGTTCGTTTCAACCGCAGAAGATTGAAGGGCGAAAATGGTTTAGAAGAAGCAAAGTCTTCAATGAACACCCTGTATGAAGTTCTCTTCACACTCTGTCTTACCATGGCTCCCTTTACACCTTTCTTGACTGAAAACATGTACCAAAACCTCAAGAGCTTTACTCCTAAAGATCCTAACGTAGTTGATAACCGCTCCATTCACTTCCTCGAATTCCCTCAAATCCGCCAAGAATACTTTGATCCCGAAATTGAACGCGCTGTTAGCCGTATGCAAGCTGTGATTGAGTTGGGTCGTACCATTCGTGAACGCAAAAACATCTCTCTCAAGACTCCTCTTAAGGAACTCGTCGTTATTCACAACGATGCCCAATACCATTCCGATGTTAAGGCTCTCGAATCTTATGTTCTGGAAGAACTTAACGTTCGCGAACTTGTCATCACCTCTGATGAAGACAAGTACGGCGTCAAGTACAAGGCTGAAGCTGATTGGAAAGTCATGGGTCAAAAGTACAAGAAGGATTCCATGAAGATCAAAAAAGGTCTTCCTGAAATCAGCAGTGAACAAATTAAGGAGTTTGCGCAAACCAAAGAGCTTATTGTTGCTGGTATCAAGGTGACCGATGAAGATTTGAACGTCATCCGTTACTTTGATGCTGCTGCTGACAACGTCTATGAATCCAACACTGATAAGGATACCTTGGTTTTGATGGACGTTAAGCTTTATCCCGAATTAGAAGAAGAGGGTACCGCTCGTGAAATCATTAACCGTGTTCAACGTTTGAGAAAGAAGGCCAACTTGTTGCCTACTGACGATATCAGTGTATACTATCGCCTTGCTTCCGAAGCTTCTGACTTTGAAAAGCTCATTAGAAATCAAGAGGCTACCTTGGTCAAGGTCCTTAAGAAGCCTATGATGAACCACAAGGAAAAGGTTGCTTCTGAAAATGTTATCATTGAGGAAGAACAAGAAGTGAATGATGTCAAATTCGATCTTATTTTTGCTAAATAAACTAATAAAAGGAAAAAAAAAAATTTTTTTTTCAGTTGTAAATTATATATAAAACAGAACGCTACTTTATATTTTTTTTTTTTCGGTCAAACACCTTATATGCTAAAATGTCGGTTCATAAAGAAGTTTCTTTTACTCCTTACGATATAAAATGGCTTCCCGAATCGACTGAATTCTGTGCTGTAGGCTGCACCAAAAGAGGAAATGGATATATTGGAATCTATCAAATATCTGATGGGCAGATTAAGTTAAAGTCGGAGACAAGTATGAAAACGGCTTTGAGATGCATTGCAACAGCAGGACAGAAACGTTACATAGTCACTGGTGATTTTGACGGTCGCATTCAGGTTTGGTAAACAGAAAGAGGGGGGAAAGACTTTTTTTTTTCTGTTGACGCGATCACAACGCTCACCTGAACATATATCGCTCTCTGCTTCTAGGGATACCCACGACCTCAAAAAACCTGTGAGCGATGTAAAAGGACATGATGCTATTGTCAATTGTATTGCTAGTTTAGATGAACCAAGTCAGCCTGTTGAATTTGTTACTGGTAGTAGAGATGGTAGAATTAAAGTATGGGATACGAGACAGGAAGATAAGCCTGTATTGGCTATTCACTCTAAAAGAGAATCCTCAGATATCTGGGCAGTAGCTATTGGTTGGATAAATGGGCATAAAATGATTGCGGCTGGATACGAAAGTGGTAAGGTAAAGCTGTTTACTATAGACGAGGCAGAGTACATCTGGGCTATACAGGTCCAAGGTGGGGTGTGCTCAATAAAGTTTGGTGAGGACAAATTGCTGGTCAGTACTGTGTCGGGTGCTTATGTAATAGACGTATCAGACTCAGAAGTTTTACACCTTGAGGTATATCAGATAAAGCAATAAGTAACATTTATTTTTTTTTTAAAAAAAAAACAATTAGACCCCAAAAAACACTACAATATGGAAAATAAAAAGTATGGATACCAAAGACTGTATTGTCACCTCAGGAGGGGACGGAAAACTCTCAGCATACAGAATTTCCGAATCAAAAAAGCCATATCATGTATTGGATTTATCGAAACACCCTATCACAACACTCGATTTAAACAAAGATCAACCAGATGTGTTTGTGTGTGGTGCGTTCGACAATACAATAAGAGTAGGCATTATTCCAAACCCAAAGACATTAACAAAAGACAATGGTTGTAGTAATAAAAAACGATAATATAACACTTTATTTTTTGCGCTCTTGCTTCCATTTATATACATCCAATCCATGTTTGTCTTTTCCAACTACCTTCCTTCTTCCTTTTTGCTACAGGAACATGAATTTTAGTCAACTTGCCTAAATACAGATATTAACAACTACATACTCTTAATGCTCGTTGAAGCGTAAGCTCTTGTTCTGCCCTGCTCATCTCCTCTTCACGCTTTACACGTGAGGCCAGCTCTTTGAACTTCATTTCTCTCTCCTTTTTGATTTCCTTCAACTCTTTGCCGGAATGTGTTGCTAAAATGTCGGTCTTTTCTAAAGTTTCAATACGAGGACGATTGAATTTACGGTTGACAAGTTCTGGTAAGGTATCAAGATGTTTTACTGGAGAAAACTTTTTTGCTTTTTGTTCTGAATCTACGAAAACAGTGTGTTTACTTTTTTTGTTTCTAGAACGATCCTCTTCATCCTCTTCTTCTCCATCGTCTATAAAGTGTAGAGAACTTTGAAGTTTCTCTAGTTTCTATATATTTGTGTTATCGCCTATTGATCTGTTTTTTAGATTTAGTTCTGTTTAGACTTACTCTTTTGCTGAGATCTCTATGATATTTGATATATTCCTTATCTTGCGATTTCATCAATTGAACCATTTCACTAGGTAACTCTTCATTTCTTTTTTGAATGTGAACACCTTCTTTGGTTTGACTGTTGACCATTTTGAAATAGAATTCATCGGGATTTCTAAAAAGTGCTTTTTCTTTCAAGGCTTTTAATCGATTTTGCTTGCTGTGAAAATCTTTGGCACGCAAAAGATAATCTTTTTTCTTTTCAAGTAAACCATATTTTGCTCGACTTGCGATTTGTCCACGCTCTTTGTGGTTTCTTCTTTGAACAACGTTTCGTAAACTAGGCATAATTAAACAAAGTGAAAAAAGTAGATATAAAAAAAAAGGAAGTGCCTTATTAAAAGTAAGCCACGGAATCAGTATTTTTTTGGTCAAAAAAAAAAACGTGTCACACACTTGTCTTTTTTACTTCAAATGGAACTGATTCTTGATTTCCAGTTTGTCAGAGACACTGAAAATACTCATCTTGCTATTGTTTCGATTTCAAGAAAATTTAAAATGTTCAAGCATGTGTACTGTATTCTGTAACTTGTTTCAAGTTTTTTGTTTCTACCGCTCATTGATTTACCCTCGCTGTGTAGCCTATTGTTCTTTGTGCCCCTAGCCAGTTTCATATAGATAAGCTCTTGTGTAGTTTGAGAGTTGCTATCAAAGCTTTTAATGACTAAGGTCTGTATATTGTCCTATACTATCAGCCTACTGCTACTCGCTATTTGGGTTGGTTAAATGGCCCTGAATTTCAAATAGTCGATTTGCATAATTACAATTTTGCAACTTGCTTACTTTGTCATATTAGCCTTAAAAAAAAAACTGATTTTATTTCTTTCCATTGAACACAATGAAAACTAAAAGAAGTAAGCAACGTCCACTCGATTCTGCTTGCAACTGTCAAAGCGTCAAATGACATCACGTCGGAAATCCAATAAAGGACTCGCTTTACTTTTCAATGTCGTTGCTATTATTAATATATGTTTTTTTTTTTGTTAGTGTTTACAAAAAACATTCCAAGCTTACAGTATGTCGTCTAAAGTTCAAAAAATTATGGTTCAACCCATTGTAAGCTAGAAATAACACAGCTGTTTATACCTAAGTAATGCTTATATTCTTTTCTTTTGAATGTCTTTTAGAATCTTATCTTCAGATACCTTCAAAACGTAAAGCACCAATTCGTTAGAACAACAATCTGATTGTTTTTAAATCATAGAAATCAAAAGTTCAAATCTGGTTATATGAAAAGACTGATTTAAGAATTGAAGGACAAATTATTGTAACTAAATTAAAAAAGATGCAGAGCCTTCAATCGCTAATAAGGCGTTTTTTATAGGGATTTGACGAGTTTATGAACTTGGTGCTTGAAGCTGCTGAAGAAGTTGATGTTAAAAACAAAACAAGAGTTAAAATTGGTATTTATATATATATATATATATATATATGTATCTATGGTAGTTGTCGAACTCACAAGTCTATGTTTAGGTCGAGTATTGTTGAAAGGGGACAATATTACACTGATACAAGCAGCAGAAAATTAAAACTATCTATATATACAGTATGCACACACTCGCACACACACCTATATATGTATACATGTATACAATTACAAGGAGGTTACTTTTTTTCACAACGAAAATTGTTCTTTTCTATATGCATCTCAATTGCTCCCCTTCTCTTTCCCCTAAACAATAAAGAGAGAAAAAAAAAAGAGAACTTGGATATACAAACCTATATAAAACAGGTTGAGGAGTAAAGGAGGATGTATATATCGTCATTGTTGTTTTACAAGTAATAATATTTTTAAATTTCAAAAGTAAATGCGAGCGATACACAGAACATGATTTTTATTATTATTAAAATTAATGTGTATTGTTATTTTTTCTCTGTTTTTTTAGTGGGGAAAGGTGTATCGAGTGCATACTTATATATAGAATGTGTGTGTGTGTGTATATATATATGAATAATTTTTTTAGGGGGAATCTCTTTTTTTTGAAAAAAAAAAATTAGATAAGAGCAGCAACAACAGCACCGGCAATGACCAAAGCACCAGCAACGTTCTTGGTAGCTCCTGAGGTCTTGTTGGCAGCGGGGGCAGAAGAGGAAGCGGCAGTCTTAGAGCTGGCAGAGGAGGCAGCAATAGAGGAAGCGGCAGAAGAAGCAGCAGAAGAAGCGGCAGAGGAGATAACAGAAGAGGCAGAGGCGGAGGCAGAAGAGGAGGCAGAAGCGGCAGCAGAGGAGGCAGCAGAGGAAGCAGCCTTAGAAGCGGAGGCAGAGGCGGCCTTGGAAGCAGTAGAGGAGGCAGTGGTATCGGAAGCGCCTAGATCATGTTAAAAACTCCACTTCATTAAAAAAAAAAAAAAGAAAAACTTACCAGCAGCCTTAACGGTGAAATAAGGAGTATAAGAGATATCAGGACTTACTCCGAAACCCAATGCATCTAACAAAAAAAATAATTGAGTTAAAACTGTTGAATTGTTCGCTTTTCCTCGAGACTTACAGTCAGTGCCTTCCTTGATATCAGCGGGTACAGTCCACTTGAGAGTACCGAGAGAAGCATCAACATCGCTAGCAACATGTCCACCTTGAACAGGTTGGAGGCCAGTGGCAGGGCCAGACAAGAGGTCAATTGACTTGATGGTGTCAACACCAGCAACAGGAGTCCAGGAAATAGTGATGGATTGACCAGCAACGAGTTGTTGGTTAAGAGTAGGGGAGTGAGGAGTAGCTACTTGCTTTTGAGCAGCAACGAAAGAAACGGCCAAGGCGGCAACAGCAGCGAATGTGAACTTCATTTGATAGATATTTAAAAGGTAAAGAAAAAAAAAGAGAGAGAGAGAAGAGAAAATAATGAGGAAAAAAAAAGGTCCTTTATATTAGTCTCTATCATTTTTTTGGTGCGTGTATCTGGAAGATCCTTAAGAAAGGTTACACTCAAAAACCCATTGGATTCCCGAAGTCTGTTACACAAGACTATCACCGCAATAAAAGGACAAAGAAAATTTATACGGGAATACAAGTGGTATGTGTTGGTCACCGAAAATGATTAACATTGAGAAAAAAAAAACATCATTTACACACTGTGTAACTATTCTTTTATCGAACTAATAACGATTTCGAAAATAAAATAAAACATAAAAAGACCTCGAGGAAAAGAACTGTTCACTCCCTGTTCTTTACTCCATAAAACATAATCCCTTGTTTTTCTATTTTATATGAATTTCAATCAGACCAGTGAGGCTTAAAGTGTCAAACCGAAGAAACTTATTTTTGGTCAAAATTGTAAGTTTGACAAGCTGCGTTTTTTTTAATATTTTTAATTTTAGTTTATTATTTTTATGTTTTTGTTGATCGATGTATGGCGTTTTTTTTTGTCTGTATTTTACTTTGAACGTTTCGCTTTTTCTTTGGGTATAGAAAAGAGAAAGAAACGAAAGAGAGAGAAAAGCAGAAAAGGCAAAAAGGGATAATGAGCCCACAATTGTGTGATGTCGAGATTGTCAGTATAGTTTGCATAATATGTGTGGAATTAATTAGGATATGGGGTTCTGACTTGAAAGGAGCCAGAACCCTATGGCCTCTACGACATTTATTGGTATCGAGTTCTTTTAGTATTCACCTTAATGGCACTCAATTCCATCGCCTTTTTCTTCTTTTTTGGCTCAATGTTTTTCTAGCCTGTCCTATACAAGCAATCTCCGAGTCAAAAAAAAGTATTTTCTACAAACAAGAACCTGAGCTTCGAAGAAAAGGTTCCTACTAGACCGCTTTTTCTCAAGTTATACCTTTTTAAGCAGAATGATTAAAACGCGACGTTGTTGGCGTCTTTTTGGGCTCAGACTCACGCTTGTGAAATCACCAAAGTTATTTATAAACAGGTTTGTCCTGCAGACAAAAACTGGCTGTTTTATTCACCTCTTTTAAAAAATATTGTGACCTCTAGTATTCCACATGCAACGGCTCAATGAAATTAGTGAGAAGGGTTTAAGAGAGCGAAAGGGAAAAATATTTGAAACTAAAAAGCTCTTTTTTAGAACGAAAAAAAAAACAATATTTACATTAGGTGTTGCAAACATTTTAAAAGTCAAATGAAGAGTAGTTGCACCAGACGATTTGAATGGTCCAAAGATCGTTGTGATACAGTCAATAAGAACAAATATAGGGAGTTCCCCGGTACACACCTTTTTATTTGTCTGGCTCCCAAAGCGGTATCGAACTCATTTAATTTAGGAAATAAATTATATGCTCTCTCTTACTCTATTGCCACTTTAAACCAAGGGGCAGCAGAATCCGGCCTTCTTATCGCTTTGAATTACCCAGGAAGCAATGCCTTTTTCATTTTTTTAGTTTAAAAATAAATGAATTGAATAAAACAGTTCAAATAACAAATTATGCAGGTCTGAGTAGTTTTAGATTCGCTATAGCCACAACATCTTCTGTAAAACAAATTGCTATGCAACAGCTTCTGATTTAAGGGAATAGAAGGTTCATGTTAAGGGAGAATGAGAGAAAGATGAAAAGAGAAGGAGAAGGAAAAGGAGACAGGCAAAAAGAAAAAGCCCCATAAACATAGACCAAAAGGGTTTTGGACTCTTTTTATTGTTCCTTTAAACAAATAAAATGGCTGATCTTTTGCCAGAATCAAGGCCTTATCAATAAATCAAATGGTCTATACACAATGGCTGTTGATCAAAGTAACTTCAAGTCTCAATTTTTCTTTTGCGAACTTTCAAGTAGTATGCTTAGACTTCGGAAATCTAAAAATCCGCACAGATCTTATAAAGACCGGCTACAATGATATCCTTACCCAGATATTCTTGGAGTTTTAATACAAAGTGTCGGGAGAAAAAAACTTTTTCAGCAGCTATTGTATGGCCTTGGTGATTTTAGATGTTGATATCTCTTCAATTGAAGAGAGACTCTTTTATTTATTGGCTAGTTTTAGCCGTAGCTTGCTTTTTCAATTAAAACAATCCCTCTTGTATAATCTTTCTCATTTGTTACAAATATGCCGTCATCAGGTCATTGAATGAAGCATACCGCGTTACTTTTTCATATATATTTGCAGTGTTTCTAACAAGTAATGTCACAGCCAATCAAAATCGGTGTCATATTATTGTCACTTGCGACTACTCAGAAATCAGGCACCATGATTCTTGGCACTTGAAAACTATACACAGAGAGTGAATATGTTTTTTCTTTTCTTTTTTTTTTTTTAAAAAAAAAAACTTTATGGTTCAACATAAGTACGATATTTCTATATGAAGATGGACATGGGAATGTTGTTGATGAGAACGGTGATCCTGAGTTCATGAACTACATTGTTGATCGAAATGAATTTATTGTCAAGACTATTGCTACTCATACAGAGTATTTAGGAGATACTGTTCCCAATGAATCTTCTCTGACCTGTCCAGTGTTGGAAAAGCCAAAAAAAAAAGAAGATACCTATATGAAGGAGGCAAAACCAAAACGAGAATATGTGCTTTATACAACTCAAGATAAAGTTAGATTTTTTGATCTGAAAGTTAAAAAAATGTGTGACTGCAACAGAAGCAGCAGCAAAGTAGTCGGGCACTCACCATCGAGCAGCCTATAGATGGGTAAGCCAGTACAGCGCGTGCCCTGACAGCATTTCTGATAGCTGTAAAAAAAGTAGATTGAAAGTATATCTTAACTAAAGAACATAGAACGGCTATTATCAACTTCATTGATACTAATCCCTCTGCTACTGCTATTAAAGTAACTGAACATTTTTTGAAGTAATTTCATGATCTAAAAGTATCGCACAGCATTGTTAATAGCTTTAGGAAACGTGAATGCAACCTTTCGTTTAAAAAAGCAGAGTTTCGTTCTATTGATAGAAATAGTCCAGCAAAGATTGAAAAGAGGCACAATTGGGCTTACAAATTGAAAAACACAGACATGAACTTTGTGATGAATTACGTGTTTCTTGATGAGTCTGCTTTTGATGTAAATATGAAACACTCAAGAACCTGACTCAATAAAGGCATTTGCGCTATCGTTACCAGGACGCTTACAAGAGCAAATACAATATCTATACTGGGTGTTGTCTCTACTTTGGGTTTGATCACCGTCAACGTAAGAAAATTAGACCTGTGAAGAAGAAAAAAGCTGATGGATATATAAGCTCAGGGACTGTCATTGGTCACTATATCCGTTTCTTAAAAACGACATTCGATGAAATGAACAAACACCTACATACAAAAGGCTATCATACTGTTATGGTTAATGTACCAATTCACACCCACGAAAACATAAAGAAGCATATTGGGTACCGAGGATATAAATGTGTCTACCTTCCTACTTACTTTTCTGAACTGAACCCAATTGAACAATTTTGAGTAGTGGTAAAGAGTAAGTTAGCTTTTAGTTGTCCATTTACAAATGTCCATAATGGTACACTAGAGCATCATCCATGTACTTGGATGGTCTATTTGTGACGGTCAATTAATCCCGGATCCTCGCAAAGTTGTCAACGTACAGTCAAATTGAAGAGATTCAGTGGTTGCACAGAGGTTTTTTCGTCTTACTTTCCCAAAAAAGATTATGCGCCATTGCCAAAAATTTCTCAGCGCACTTTTTTTTTCTCTCACTGTTTATTCTTTGGTTGGGGATCCCTATACTATGATAACTGTCATACATGACCGCCAACCAGAAAATATCCCTTTGAAAACCCTCAAAACAGTGGTAAATGTTAATCACGGTTCATGTATCTATCCAGCTCTTTCCACCCCCTGCATGGCACCTCGCACATGCTTGCTTTCCAGCTTTCTGACAAAATGTAAAGAAAGTCTCAATGCGTGCGTTTTATTGGTTTTTCAATAGCCAGTGTTATTTTTTCTCTTTCGATTTTTTTGCTTGTCAAGCAAAAAGGTAATGTCGGTGGCCAGGAGGGATTCACGATACCAGGAGGAATTGTCTGCATTATTGCTTCTTTGTTTGCAATGTGTTTCAGCGATGTGAATGACATTCTTCAGGCGCGGCAGATTGGTTAGATATGCAGGCACCTCTGAGACAGACATAGGGAATCGCAAGCGCAACAATTCTGTCATGGTGTAGATGCCATCAGACTGCAGCTTGGTCAAATAAAAAACGATAAAAGGCGCTAGAAAATAGAACACCTTCAGTATTTTTTTTTCTGGGGCATATGCTCACAAACTTACCGACAATATGGATGCTGATATTACCATCAAGGTGATTGTCATCAATGGTATTTTTGCCGAAAAACGCCAGGCGAACCAGATCCCAGTTCACCAAGTAATGGTTGCTTGCCATAGAGATCTTTTTCACTTCACCATAACCAATGTTGAAACCGTCATCTGTTTGGTGGGGAAAGCACGTGATGATGCAATCTGGACATCCGTTGAAGTTGGGCGGCCGCTTGCACTTTTCAGCAGCCTCCGTAGCCGTGAAATCGAGTCGGATGTTTAGGTCATCGTTGTCAAACAGAGGCTGCAGTAAGGGAGCAATATATCTAGTGATCAGTGTAGTCTCTGAGATGTCAGTGTTGGTGGGATCCATGGGAAGTGACTGGAGAAGCTGTGAAGCCGATACGATCAGACGTTTGTTGATCTTGTCATCCATGGTGCTTGCCAGGTTGAGGATTGACAAGCTCGCGCCAATTCGGTCCGTTGTCTTTTCATACACGCTCTGAGCAATCTCAATGGTTTTGAGCAATGCATCACCAGGAAATTTGCTTGTCGAGTTCCAAGAATCAAGATTGTGTTCACAAATTCGGGTATAAAGCTTGTTTCCAAAAAACGGCACCATTGCTTTGTGGAGGCGGTTGTTGTTTTGAAGGAGGAGAATTGAATTCAATGAGAGGATCAGGTGTACATCAGATTCCAGAGTCAAACTGTTGGAAATGACAAAATCAAAGACATATTGCTGCATTTGATAAAATTTCCCTGAGATGTCGACGTTGTCAACTAGGAATCGATCACGACCAGGCGCTTGTAACTGTAAGGATAATTGCGATGGTAGCAAACTGTCACTTGTAGGTGAGAGTTCTTCAGATGATAAGTCCAAATGCAGATCAGCGTCATTTTGGCTATCAATTGTATTATGAGTGGATTCTTCATTGAAGGCAACTGGTTCGATCAACTGGCGCACTTCACGTGCTGCAGGGCGTGCAGCTGTCGTGAGTGTACTGATTGCTTCTTCATGAAAAGTGTCGATTGCTTTTTTCTATGTTTAAAGATTAATGTAATGAATGAGAAATATATTGGGCACATACTCGTCGTTTGAATTTCTTGAAGATGTCATTCCAAAGAGCAGTGTTGCATAGTTTCGTGCGCGAAGACCTAAAGCAAACATGAGAGTTCAGTGATGCGTTTGTACTATAACAGCTTTACCTTTTTTCTGTATTTTTCGCTTTCATATGTAGGGCATCATATTGTTGAACCCAAGCACTATGCAAGCCATGAGCAGAAGTGGCATTTATTCTGATGGACCATTCAGGTATGCTCTTTTTGTTCTTTGACACAAAAGAAGAGAACCGAGCTTTTTTGGTGCCAGTAATATATTCCTTCAGTGCTAAGAGAGAGTAGTCAGAGTATGCATTCCTTCTTTAAAGCTGTTTTTTTTTACCATTTACTCCAGAAGAATCCATGTTGAAAAGAAAAGATTTGCATCTCACGCCTTTTTTGTTCAAATGTCGGAATTACTACGCTTATGGGAGAAATAATATTTGAAAGTGGCCAGCCATTAATAATGTATTAAGGGAGATGGTACTCTGTTTTGAAGGATTTGCAAGTAACAAATAATAGAGGAACCAAACAATACGTCTATTGGGTACAAGCGATCGATTCACTTTAGTCTAAATACGAGCTCTTAGGTCGACTGCAAAAACCTACTTCGTAGAACTAACTCCGGAATAAAGGATAAGATAACCGATAAATATTTTCGTGAAGATCAATAAAAGTTGCTTTGAATTTATCAATAAAAAAATGACACTGCGTTACAGTTCCCGCAACAATTTTGGGATTGGTCACAAAACTTTGAACAAATTAGCGAAAACAAGACTTCTAGAAATAAATGGGACGCAATTGGATTGTTTTTGAAATCGGCCAAGATTTCACTGGGTTAGTTTGGCGATTTGTTTGAGGTGATAAAAAGAGAGAGTGGGGTTATATCACAAAGGCAGGGCTCCATGAGCAATTTCAGCTGCTATTTTTAAAGAGATTGTAAGGTTGTTTATCAAGAGTCGTCAAGTGCTTGAATGTTGGGCTTAGACAAAGTTGCTGATTAGTTTTTGGACGACCACAGATCTCTTCTGTCTGCCTTGATTGTGGATAATCAGAACCAGTGCAGATAAGGCATACGCTACTCATGATGGTCTATACACACGGAAACCAATATGTATAACAACTCTAAGGCCCAATCACTTTCACTTAGGACGCCAGGGGACTGAACCTCGCGTGGCTACTACAAACACATGGCAAGTAGATTCCTTTTGCCTCATCTGTAGTTACCAACGCATAAACCAAGTAAGTTTGTACTCTAGACATTATGTTAGTGGGTACTTTACAGATGTAGAAAAACTAGCAAGCGAATTTACCTTGCATCATCGATAAAAAAATTTCCAAAAAGGCACGACGCTACTCATGATGGTCTATACACACGGAAACCAATATGTATAACAACTCTAAGGCCCAATCACTTTCACTTAGGACGCCAGGGGACTGAACCTCGCGTGGCTACTACAAACACATGGCAAGTAGATTCCTTTTGCCTCATCTGTAGTTACCAACGCATAAACCAAGTAAGTTTGTACTCTAGACATTATGTTAGTGGGTACTTTACAGATGTAGAAAAACTAGCAAGCGAATTTACCTTGCATCATCGATAAAAAAATTTCCAAAAAGGCACGACGCTACTCATGATGGTCTATACACACGGAAACCAATATGTATAACAACTCTAAGGCCCAATCACTTTCACTTAGGACGCCAGGGGACTGAACCTCGCGTGGCTACTACAAACACATGGCAAGTAGATTCCTTTTGCCTCATCTGTAGTTACCAACGCATAAACTAAGTAAGTTTGTACTCTAGACATTATGTTAGTAGGTACTTTACAGATGTAAAAAACTAGCAAGCGAATTTACCTTGCGTCATCGATAAAAAAATTTCCAAAAAGGCACGACGCTACTCATGATGGTCTATACACACGGAAACCAATATGTATAACAACTCTAAGGCCCAACCACTTTCACTTAGGACGCCAGGGGACTGAACCTCGCGTGGCTACTACAGGCACATGGCAAGTAGATTCCTTGGCCTTTGGTTCGTTGAGAATGGAAAAGAAAAAAAATTTACGGTGATTGGGATGAGAGACGTAACTAAATTTTAAAATTCAGGACCAATCATTTTTTAAATAAAATGAAGGTCTATACTAACATTTAATTTTGCCATACCTTCTAATATTGTTCTCAATACGTTATTGTAATCTAGTAGTATTTCAATATCGGCTTCATACGAAGAAGCTCTTTTTCTTTTGGAAGGTAAACAAAAAATAACATTGCTTACTTTGGGATACTTTTTAATTTCGTAAAACAATTTAGGATGTTTTTCTTCATCACGCGCTATGTATATATAAAATGCACTATCTTTATCAATTCTTTTATATACTTTTAGATTAAATTTTTCCATCTTACTTCTTTTGATATTATTTTTGTATTTGTTATCTAAGCCCATGTTGAACATATTGTTTCTAGTTATAGATTATATCAAAGTATTGGTTTAAATATACAATATCCCTTAACTTATCACACACACCCAAAAGAAAAAGAAAAGAAAAATCTATTCTTCTTTAAAAAGAAACAAATAAGGTGTTTGGTGTTGTTTATAATATGTTTATGAAGCTGTTGAATAAATCCTTTTGATTTACTCTTCTTAATGCAAATTCGTTTAAACAATCTTGCAGCATATCTTCTTTTCTATTGCGTGGATGTATATTCATTTTTATACCATTCCATGTCCCTTCAATTGTATTTGTATTAATACCGTCGCTTGTAGTACATTGCTTCTTGTGGTTTACTGTCTGACAACTATATCCCAATTCATCCAGAGATATATAACCTTTCCAAAGATCAGTGCAAATTGTGGAGTTAGGCATAACATGTTGAGTTATAACATTTAATAAAATTTTTCTTGCTCTATCAGGAACAATAACTAAGAGCATTCTTCTGTTTTGAGTCTTTTCTACATCACCTAAAACCCAAGAGCCATCTTTGTTACTGCTCCTGCTGTACTTTCTCTCTGAAAACTTTGATTCGTCTATCTTTACGATAATTACATTTCCTTCAATCTTTTTATAACGCTTATCGTTAGCGTTTATCAATAAACTGCTATCGTTTTCTTATATATCCTCGATATAAGTATTTCTTAAAACTACAGTTCGAAATTCTTTATAATAGATTGTTATGGTTGATTTGTTAAATCTATTTCTATAGTCAATCAATGCTAGTCGTGTTTTATTTATTGACAAAAATAAGTAAATAAGGATCAAAATATCACTAATTTTCTTTTTCTTTTTAAAGAAGTATTGTTAAACATAGAGCCCTTTGTAGAGCTTTTTTTTTTTCTTTTTTTTTTTTTTTCTTTTTTTTGCAAATAACGGTCTTTGCATCATATATCTCTGTTCTTTGTACACAGCATAATGGTTTTTTTTTCACACTATTCCTTTTCTTATAAGATAGCTTATAGCAGTGTTTCGTCGCAAATAATTTTGTTTAATTCATCTAATGTTTGTAATAAAAAAATGAATAGTATTCAATAACATTTAGTTTATTATTAAAACTCAGTTTTAGATTCAATCGTCGATGCGACCTGCAGAATGGCCAGTAAAACCAGCAAGGTCCCTCTTTGTAAATTGGAGACATGCTTCAGTAATTATTTGCGTTAAAGCTTCATTGCCATGAATAAAGGCGTTTTTCTTCACCAAGCAGGCCCCCTTCATTGATTTAAGTTTGTCCAATTCATTCATTGAGCTCAGCAAAAATGCTACATAACGGTTGGTGTTTGCTCCGGCGCCCACTTTCTTCTCTTTATCCTCTGCAAGTCGCCCTTTCTTGTTTGATGGCGAGTTAGGTTTCCGCACGTTTATTTTGACAAAGCTACGAATAGACATCGAACTCAGAATTGTTGTTGAATTGGCTTGGGTAGTAGATTGGGCGCTCTGTTGCACTAACCGATTTTCCAATGTCTTTGGTTGCAAAGGATAATAAAAAAAACAGGAACGAGGAATAGGGCGAAAACAATTGTGATTTTTCTTTTATTTTCTTTTCTAGCCTTTTTACTCAACGTTTGGTTTATTACATAGGTTGTCTGTTTCGGCCCTTATCTCAACACTGATTAGAATGCGATACGAATTTTTTGAAATGACTTTGCTTCACACTACTACACGCTTCTGTAATTCTCTTGGACAAAGTGCTTTTCTAAAAAAATTTATAAAGCTCGGCCTTACTCTTTACCACTAATCAAAATTGTTCAATTGGGTTCAGTTCAGAAAAGTAAGTAGGAAGATAGACACATTTATATCCTCGGTACCCAATATGCTTCTTTATGTTTTCGTGGGTGTGAATTGGTACATTAACCATAACAGTATGATAGCCTTTTGTATGTAGGTGTTTGTTCATTTCATCGAATGTCGTTTTTAAGAAACGGATATAGTGACCAATGACAGTCCCTGAGCTTATATATCCATCAGCTTTTTTCTTCTTCACAGGTCTAATTTTCTTACGTTGACGGTGATCAAACCCAAAGTAGAGACAACACCCAGTATAGATATTGTATTTGCTCTTGTAAGCGTCCTGGTAACGATAGCGCAAATGCCTTTATTGAGTCAGGTTCTTGAGTGTTTCATATTTACATCAAAAGCAGACTCATCAAGAAACACGTAATTCATCACAAAGTTCATGTCTGTGTTTTTCAATTTGTAAGCCCAATTGTGCCTCTTTTCAATCTTTGCTGGACTATTTCTATCAATAGAACGAAACTCTGCTTTTTTAAACGAAAGGTTGCATTCACGTTTCCTAAAGCTATTAACAATGCTGTGCGATACTTTTAGATCATGAAATTACTTCAAAAAATGTTCAGTTACTTTAATAGCAGTAGCAGAGGGATTAGTATCAATGAAGTTGATAATAGCCGTTCTATGTTCTTTAGTTAAGATATACTTTCAATCTACTTTTTTTACAGCTATCAGAAATGCTGTCAGGGCACGCGCTGTACTGGCTTACCCATCTATAGGCTGCTCGATGGTGAGTGCCCGACTACTTTGCTGCTGCTTCTGTTGCAGTCACACATTTTTTTAACTTTCAGATCAAAAAATCTAACTTTATCTTGAGTTGTATAAAGCACATATTCTCGTTTTGGTTTTGCCTCCTTCATATAGGTATCTTCTTTTTTTTTTTGGCTTTTCCAACACTGGACAGGTCAGAGAAGATTCATTGGGAACAGTATCTCCTAAATACTCTGTATGAGTAGCAATAGTCTTGACAATAAATTCATTTCGATCAACAATGTAGTTCATGAACTCAGGATCACCGTTCTCATCAACAACATTCCCATGTCCATCTTCATATAGAAATATCGTACTTATGTTGAACCATAAAGTTTTTTTTTTTAAAAAAAAAAAAGAAAAGAAAAAACATATTCACTCTCTGTGTATAGTTTTCAAGTGCCAAGAATCATGGTGCCTGATTTCTGAGTAGTCGCAAGTGACAATAATATGACACCGATTTTGATTGGCTGTGACATTACTTCTTGTATATACATATGGTTTCATCATATCTATAAAAAAAATGCCCTTTATAGAACAGATGTAAGGCCTCTCTTTAGTACATTAGAATCTCGAAAAGGTAAATCAACATACCCATAAAAACAGGCTCAATTTACGCTATCAGCCAGAATTTTCTTTTTTTTTATTAGACAAGTCCCCTTAATTTCAGATACCTTCTGAACACCACTGGTTTAATTCATGTACCTCTTCAATGACTTATTGTCCTGAAGCTGTCCTTAGATAATAGATATACATAAAGCTAGATACAGAGGAGATATTGTTTTAAGTACATGCTTGTATTTAATATAGTATTCTTCTTTGAACTGTTACGTCGTGGAAATAGCAATGGAGTGAGAATAGGGAGCTGCAAAGGTACTGCCTGGGTTATTTCGTTTTTTTTATAGCTGCACTAATCCCTGAAAGAGTATAGGTTTTATTTTAGTAACAAACGCCTTTTTTTTTTCTCTCTCTCTATCAGTGCTTGTTGAAAGCTGCTAAATTCCTTTATTAAAAATTTTGAACGTATGTGCAAGCTTTATTTTAGATTGCATTTGAGAGCTGTTTTAACTAGAACTTTGTCTATACTATGTACAGTCTTATAATTGTAATAGGGTCTTTGTTCGAAACTAAAAGTGTAATCTGGAATTCCAGCCAAAACTCAAAAAGTTATGATCGCTTTCTTTATTTCTCGCCCTCCTTGTCAATTCTAAACCTATAGCCGTGGCTGTCCATTGTAATTTGCTTTCCCTCCCCTTTTCTCCATACAAGTTTATCATAGCCCTGAACTAGGATCTACAGGCTGCATATAATAATTAAATTGAGAAAATAAATTGAATATATAAAAAAACACAATTTCTAAATAATACCAAAGGAGGCCTTGATACATACATTCTGAACAAATATTAGTACATAGAAGTGGCTTCTTGAAAAAAAAAGGTACCCTTATTGATAGTCTGCGATGTAATATTGACAAAGGTTAAATTTTAGGACCGATTTCAATAGAAATAAAGACTCAAGAGGAGGGTGTCGATTACAAGCCATTATTTGCATATATATATACATACATATTGATACACACAAATATAAATTTGTTCACTCAAGTAACTGTAAACCAAGGTAGGTGTTCGATTAAGGTATTTGTTTATATAGCTTTCAAAGTTTTACAAGAGGTTTAAAGACACCATCATTCTTTATTATATCATCCGATATTAAAGCTTGATCACTTTTGTTACTATTATTATGTAAAGTGATACACTGTAGTTTTTTTTTTTTTAAAAAAAAAGTATGCACATGCTTGTGGATTTCATATTACCTTATGATTGTACCTGTGTTTATATAGTTAGTACAGATAGAAATTGTAAAAACCTAGTGTTATGTCCAGACAGTTATGTAAAAACCATATATGTTTATACATGTGTGTCCACGCGTAGCTTAAAAAAGCCATTACAAAAGTAAAAGAGAAGACGATAAGCATAAACGACCAACAGCAAATACTATAGACTTTTAATACCCCAGTGGCAGGCTGTAGCAATAGTGAGAAGAAATTTAGTGTCTACAATTAGATTTTGCATACATGATGAATTTCTTTTATCACTGCTTATGTTTTAGCGGTTGAGATTGCCTACTTTTTTTCATGTTTTTTTTTTCTGTACTAACTTGATTTTTTAGGTGAACCTTAAATTGGGTGTGTGTGTGTTTAGAAGCATTTGTGGCCAGGTAACTTCCAAGCTTAAAAAGTTTGGCTGACCGAAACAAGTCGTATGATCATATTAAATAGTTTTCTCTTTTTTTACATGTCTATACACCTTTTTCGGAAACAAGTGGCACACGCCCAAAAAGCGATTGCATACTTGGAATTTTTTGCTTGGCACAAATACAATCTTGAGATAGCGCATTTGCTGGATGTAGTTGGCTCTCTTTCCAAATAAAACACTGCTCAACATCATCTTTCACTTTATTTCAGTAGAAAACGACCTTTCAAGTCTTTCAAGAAGATGGGTTTAGAAATGTGTTTGATCAAAAAAAAAAAAAAAAAAAAACAGTCAAGATGGACGTTAACGATATGAACTTCTTTCTTGAAAATATTGCAAATTACAACTCTTAGATGAGTTTTAAGACGAGAAGTAAAGACTAAAGATGTTAGAATGATGGTAGTTTTAGGCAGTGAAATAACTTTAAGAGTTTATACGAGGAACAGTAATGAGAAAAAGTATGATTTTTTGCGCTTATCTCCGATCAACATTGCTCTGTTGCTGCTACTGCTAAAAAAAAAAAAAAAACATTTCTCGTAGAACAGCTTATAATTAGTATCCAAAGGATCAGGACATAATTGTGGGAAACCGGATAAACATAAATATTTCTTCTTGAGCTACTGTACAGGAAACTATGGAGAGTCTCGTTTTACAATATGAAGGTTTGAAAGCTTCAAAGAATACAGTTTGTGAGTTAATTGTCTAAAAGAGTTTTTAAAACGCTGCTAAATGTCTGGAGATAAGTAAATTGAAAGCTCTCCTGTACTGCTTCATGTTACTGACACTAAAAAAAAAAAAAAAAAAAACACAAACACTATTTACAATAATTAAATAATAGATGGGAAACCTTATATGACACCAATCATTGTCAAGAGCTTATAAGTTCCAGAACTTTTGTCAGCGTCCTTTGCTTTTCTCATATCAATGAAATTAATAACCCCGCTCGTTTTGTTGCTATAAATTTTCAAAATGCTCTAGTTGTTTATCACTACACGTATACGAAGGTGATGGAAAGTTTTTTCAAAAATAAATGAACCCATATCGTCAAACAATTACTTTTGAACAAGTGTTTGTATTATCAGACATGAGCAACAACTTATAATGCGTACTTGCTGAAATGTTTCAAGTTTTACAGGCAATGAGGATACCGAAAAGTTAAGTGAGCCTCTAAAAACAAAATGGTATTCTGTTTGATTGGGGTCCAAGAGAGAAGCTCATATCGTTAACGTCCATCTTGACTGTTTTTTTTTTTTTTTTTTTTTTTTTGATCAAACACATTTCTAAACCCATCTTCTTGAAAGACTTGAAAGGTCGTTTTCTACTGAAATAAAGTGAAAGATGATGTTGAGCAGTGTTTTATTTGGAAAGAGAGCCAACTACATCCAGCAAATGCGCTATCTCAAGATTGTATTTGTGCCAAGCAAAAAATTCCAAGTATGCAATCGCTTTTTGGGCGTGTGCCACTTGTTTCCGAAAAAAAGTGTACAGGCTTTGTTACTCCTCATGTATTACGGAATAAGTTTAAAAAAGATTAACGATAAAGATATTATCTGGAACGATTCAAGGAAGCCTACGCCCACATGTATACTTTTTTTTTTTTTTTTTTTTTTTTAATCTAAAACCAAAATAAAATGGAACAGTTTAAAATAAAATCTTTATTTTTGTTTTTACACGAGCTATAAAAGCCAAAACAATCTTGGGACTGCAACATGCTACGTAATAAAAGACAGGCAGTAACTATACGGTTTCCAATCTCAAGGAAACAAAAGGAGAAAGTAAAGAAGATTGGCTAGCTACTTCAATGTAAAAAAAAAAAAAAAAAAAAGAAAGATTGTAGGGGTTTTTGGCCCTTTTATGTATATAGTGGCTTTTATAGAGCATCTGATAGCTTCTTTTGGAGAGGAAGAGTAACTATTAGTATTGTCCAATCTTATTGTGTAGGGTTCTTTATGTCTAGCTTCTTTAAAGGTGTATTTCAAGTAATCCAAAAAAAAAAAAAAAAAAAAAAAAAAAAAAGGCTCAGTTAAAGAGACGGTAATCTTTTATTGTTAGTTTTTAGTAATAATAAAGTAATTCTGTTTTTCATGTGCATTTCTAAATTAAGGACTCCCAATCTTTTGGATCAAGGCGATCTTTTTTTATTAGTAAATTGGTATAACATAGCTATTTTTGAATGAAAACATGCCCCATGGCTCGAGTAAGCTTTTGAATGATTTAATAAGCATAGACACGTGCTTATGATAGGATTGCTTTTAAGCCAACTGTACTGAAGGGAATTCTCATCTAAAAAAAAAAACAAAGGAATTTATTTTTCAGGGAAAGAGGTATGAGGAGAAGAAGAAGAAGAAGAAGAAAAGAGGCAGAGTAGAAAGTCTTTTTAATTTCTTTTTTTTTTTTTTTTTTTCTTTGTTTTATTCTTTTATGTCAACTGCAGAGCTAACACGACTAGCAATACATAGCGAATCTAGTATTTTCGAACAAGAAATAAAAGAAGATGTTTTGCCTTTCTTATTACAGGCACAAGACATTATAGCTAAATTAGAGTCAAGAGTGGTTGGATTAGAAAACGATTTGGCTGTAAAATAAAGTTCCCTTTTTTTTTTTTTTTTTTTGGAATGTTTTACTTGAAACACCCGTTAAACTTTGTTTTATATTTCATTGGTGAAAAAAAAAAACAACAACAACAACGCACTCAATACATGTATCTATTTGCACACCTTTATATATAAAACCTAACAGACAATCTACTGCAAATATGAAAACGATCAAAAGGAATGGTCAACGAGTTTAGACAAAAGAAATAAGCATATTGACAGTTTATCCAGTAAAACAACCAAACTAGAATTCAACAGTAAAGAAGCGATTCTTTTACTTTCAGAACTAGAGATAGATAACGAGCAGACGCAGGCGACGATCAATCTCTGCCTTCAGTACCTTCGACAGAGTGAGCCAAAGCCAAGCAAAGAAACGCCCGAGCAGCGACAGAAACGATTTTCCGAAGGCAACGCAGGCGTAAAGAACAACGAACGAGCCAAGAGCACGATTTATTGTACCCATTGCAAGCCTCTCTTGACCCAACTCAATTCTCAGATCGAACAGAAATCTTACCTTCGACGCGACCTGGGATCTCTAGCGACCGCTCTTTCCAAAAAAGAAGCGGTGTGTTCTGTGCTTGAACAGGATAAGCGGCAGCTGGAGTCAGAAGTACAAGCGGCGACAGCCAGCCTTTTCTCTGCACTCAATCAGTTCTGGATGGACGAGGCGATGGATCGAGCCTGTTTGGCGTTATTGGATCAGGAACTTCAGGGCAAGTTGACGGCTGTCCAACGACCTGCGCGTGAGCCTCGGTTGAGTGAGATGAAGGCCTGTCTTGTACGACTGGATTCTGCTCTCCAGAAAAGCACACAGACCTGTGTTTCGACTGCCGTACCCCTGGGTCCGCTTCGGTCCCCATCCATAGGTAAGGTGGAAGAGGAGGATCCGGTACTAGAAGAATTTCAGCAGCATTTGGAAACAGTGCAGGTAAACCAAAGTGGGGTTCTGCCCATGACCGATTTCACTAAACGGATTCTGGTGGAAGACATCGAGCCCTGTCTGTTCTTTGGTACCTCATTGGCTTGGTGGAAACTCCACGGATTTAAAAAAAAGCTGGGCGAGTGTCTGGTCAAAGACACCTGTCGGGTCAAATCCACCACGCTTCAACCCAATGTACGTTGCATTTGCTGTCATCGATCCCATACTTCCCTCTCTGCTCTCTACCTTAACTCTAGTCTTCAAGGTCCTATCGATCGTTTCTGTCGTGATCGTATCCTGGCTGTCTCGGCCTACTATCGTTTTATCTCCCGTTTACGTCAACTTGCCACTGAAAATTCTTGGTTGGAACTCTTTCAACAAGCCATGTGGCATCGCTTCAAAATGAGCCAATCCAGAAGATCTTCTCAACAGACTTGGACGGAAGACGTACTTTGATATAAAAACTCAGTTTGACCGCAGCATCCATCTCTTTGATTCTATCGAGTTGCATAAACACTGTCACTTTTTTTTTTTTTTTAGTATTGATAAATAAAAATAGATAAATAACAGTTTCTTATTTTTTCTTTTTTCAAACAAACAAACAAAAAAAACCCTCTCATGCCTAATTATCGTAAAAACTCAAGGGGTAGAGGTCGTGGTAGAGGAGGAAGAGGAGGTAGAGGAGGTCATCGACAGCTTTATCCGTCTTCACAAGGTTTTTTGTATCGCTTGGAAAGTAATGTGGATGTTGAAGACGATTTTAGACTTTATGGACAGTTTGACAATGACAATGATCATCCAACTCGTACATTACTCTCTCTCTCTTTTTTTTTTTTTTTTTTTTGAATGTCTTGAGAACAGAATCTAACTGGTTTTTATTTAAAAAAAAAAAAAGCTTTTGTTAAAAAACAAGCACAGTCAAAGAAAAAGCAGGCGATGAAACCCAAGTTGCTTCATTTACAACCTGTGAGTTTTAACAAGTCGACCGAGGTGGTTAATAAACCAGAGCTTGCTAAAGAAACGACGACGATTGAAATTGATTTTGCTACTCTTGAAGCAGAAGGGATTTCTGCCATTCAAAAAGCCGAAGGTGCTCAAGTGGCTACCGCAGCCATAGACAAAACCTCGGATGAATCGAGCGATTTTGACAGCGAGGCAGACATGGAAAGGAGAGAGGATAGGGCCGATACTGAAGAAGATGAACAGTTGGAAGAAGACATGTTGATTATGGAAGATTACATGGAACATTTGATACTTGAAAGTGATGAGGAACTTGAGGATCTCTTGATTGATTTCACAGAAGAAGTGTATGATTACAGTACTCTGGATCGTTTTCAACAACTGACCCAAGAGATTGAGGAAGAAGAAGCCTTGATGACTACCGACACTCTCCATGAAAAAATCATAAAGAACACACGAAAAAAGAAGCCGGTCAAGAACAAAGGCACTGTCGATCCCGAGATCTTTGGAGAGACACTGAAGGCTTCCATGGCTCAGGTACCTCCCAGTTTACGACCTGGGATGCGTGCTTGGTATGAAAAACAAGAGCGGAGAGAAGAAAAGAAGAAGGAACTCAAGAAGGGTAAGGCGATAGCCAAAGAAGATTCTTGTTTAGAGAAAGCCGACAGGTAAAAAAAGCCACTCCCCCCCCCCTCAAAGAAAACAACCACACTCACGGGTGTCTGTATAGACGTATGAGAGACTTTATAGAAGATGAGAGCATCAGCTGCTTTGAGTTTGCTCCTATGACCAAAGAGGTTAGAAAACATGTACATACTATGGCTAGGATCTACTGCCTGAACTCAAAAGGGGTAGGCAAAAAGGATCAAAGACATATCGTGCTGAGAAAGACAGCCGAGACATGTATACCCAAGAACCGCCGATCGATAGATCGATATATTGTCCAGATGTCCAGACATCTAGACGAACAGGCTGCCCTGGCTCTAAAACATACCGCGCCATACACCAAATCAAAGAAACCGGCATCAAAGCATTCTAAAAAGAAGGAGAAAAAAGCACAAGGGACTGACAAGCCTTCCCATGGAGCCATTGTGGCCCATCATGCTAAGCCGATCGAAGACACCAATGTGGGCCATCGAATGTTGGCTGCTATGGGGTAAGCTACACTCTTGGATTTTACAAAGGTTTATTCAAACATCATTTCTAGATGGCAACAAGGACAGGCCCTGGGTACTAATAATACCGGTATTGTTGCACCTATTGAAGCTATTATTCGAAGAGATAAGTTGGGTCTTGGTTTGTAAATATCCCTAGGCCTATTTGGGTGGGTGAGGGTTTTTTTTTTTTTTTTATTTTTTTTTTATTTTTTAAAAGGAGGAGGGGGGGTATGCGAGAAATAAAAGAAGGCCATCTTCTTTTTCTCTCTCTCTCTCTTTTTTTTTTTTTTTTTTTTTTTTTATATATATATATATATGTATCGATTGATTGAATCCACTTTTAAAACTTTCCAAGTTTACGTTTACGAGCTTTGACTTCAGCTTCTTCAATTCTTCTTTCTTCTTTATCCGCAACGACCAAAGCACGAGCGATTTTCTTTTGCTTTTTACTGTTGGCACCTTTTTTAATAGCCCCTTTCTTTACTTTATGTACAGTGCTTGTATTGTTGGGTTTGATTTCCATAGTCTGTTTACGCATGCGTAATAGTTTAAGTTCTTGTTGAATCTTTTCCTTGGCTTGTCTTGGGTTGTTAGCATAAAAAAAAAAAAAAAAAAAAAAAAGCTAGCAATCAATGTACCGTTTTTAGGCTCGAATTCAGCCTTGGCATATTTAGAGGTGGATTGTTGTTCTAGGGTACAAGCATTTAGACTCCTTTTTTTTTTTTTTTCTTTAGTTGAATGCCATTCTTTTTTTACCACTCATTGAGAATATAAGCTTTCGTTTTTAATTTTTTTATTTTTTTTTTTAGTGGATGAAAAAGTGGCTTAAAAAAGAAAAACAAGAGGGGGACCACGATAAAGAGGATATCGATTGGGTAGAAATAGAATCAATTGAAATGAATTGAAAATATTCTTTGTCATAACGAATGACCGAGAATAAGCTTAGGATATTCCTCGTAAGATAAAAAATTTTTTTTTTTTTTTTTTTTTTTCATTGTAACGCGAGGGCCATCGTTTTATAACAATAAAAGGAATTGTGTGCCAATGGGGGTGTTCTGAGATGTACAGGGAAATATAAAAATAGATAAAATTGCAACTTGATTTATCGAACCTTAGCCCGGTAACTGGGACGAGAACCTGTCGACAGAGAGGGATGTGTGTAACTGGAAATCGAGCGCTTTTCCCTTTCGCTTTTATTGATATTTTTAGCCACGTGTCGACTGCATATAAGACCTGCTATTTATTTTGGGTCTTTGACAATTGCCCTTGTCAAAAAAAAAAAATTATAGATATCAACGGTCGGAGACTCTTTACAACAGTCTTAGACAGTTTTAACTTTGCGCTGTTTTGTAATAAAACATGCAATTTACTTTTCATACATCACTAGTTCCGCCAGCCCCCCCCCCTTTTTTTTTTTTATTACTATTATTATTATTACTATTATTATTATTATTGAGCTTTCACTACTTTTCACGTTTTTTTTTTTTTTTTTTTTTTTTCTTATATAATTTTTTTTATTCTTCTGCTTTCTTTCTCTTTTTCTTTAAAGGCTTTGTACTGGATAGAAAGCTTTTATTTTTTATTTTTTTTTAATTTTTTTTTTTTTTTTTTTTTTTTTTTGTAAAAAAAATATGACAAGAGACCATCCGTTCTTTACGACCCATAGTATCTCAAGTCTTGTTTTAGGGGATGCTGCAAGGCAAGGATACGAGTTTACTGTACCCAATCCCGAATTAGAGTTTGGAATTATTGACAGCTTGGATTACGATGACTTTGACGACGGACTCTATAGTAAAGTAGTGATGAATAATAAAAAGGTTTAAGCGTAACAAAATCTGTTTTTTTTTTTTATAGACCAAGAAATACTCTATCAACGCCGGGAAGGATTGATCAAAGAACTCTATCAGACCGAGAAAGATTATGTCAAGAACGTACTGGAAATACTTCAGACGGCCTATCTCTCTCCTTTACGTAAAAACGCCAAACAAACCTCTTTTGGTTTTCTGGGGATCAAGAAACAACCCTGTACAGAAAGAGAGCTCTCTTGGCTCTTTGGCAATATCGAATCGCTACTCGAATTACATCATTCTATCTTGACCAGTCTAGAAGAACGGTAAGTGTTCAAAAAGGATTCTATTCCTAGACTAACCAACACATCTTGTCACAGTCTAAGTATCTGGGGTCCGACTCAGATTATGTCAGACGTGATCCATGCTTGGGTAAGAGGCTTCATTTTTTTGATAGTATAAAACGGCTGACATTGCTAGCTAGTTTCCCAACATTCAAAAAGCGTACCATGCCTATCTTGAGCATTACAGTCTGAGTGTAAGTACGTTTGAAAAGCTGAGTCGATATCAACCTTTCAAAAAGTTTTTGGAGGCAAGTGTTTACCCCCCCCCTTTTGATAAAAACAAGAGCTGATAGAGAATAGTATAGAGTGTAGAAAAGAATGTGGATGTACGTCTGTTGGATTTATTAAAGGCACCCAAAGCGTGTGTGTTACGTTATGCAAAGATTTTGACATCTCTATCGGACAATACACCCATGATGCATCCTGATTATAGTGGATTGATCTGTTGTAAGAACCGTGCAGGTCAATTGTTTGATGAGTTTCTTCCAAGGTAAAAAGAAATCAGAAAAAAAAAAAAAAAAAGACCGCTAATAGAGAGGGGTTAGTATTTCCAACGCAAAGAATGTAGATCAAGTCTATGAAGTGCATTGTTCCATGACAGATTTACCGTTTGGTATCACAGCCGAACGTAGACTCTATCTCCAAGGCGAGTTTACACAGATCATCAAGTCAGGCACGAGTGAGGAGAAGGCTTACATTCTGTTTTCAGATATGTTGGTATTTGCCAAACGAAAGAAATCATGTTTACAATTCAAAGGTCATGTTCAGCTTGAGCAGGCTCATGTACGCGCTTTATCAAAACAGGAAGCGAGTGGAGAAGAGTATTGTATCGAGATCCTTTCTTCGTTCCAGACTGTAGATTCACTCAACGCTACCTTTGTCGCGTCTCCCACAGCCCATATCATCAAAACCCACGATAGACACGAACAGGATCAATGGGTTCAAAGCTTAGAAAAAGCAATCACCAAACTCTCTAAAAAAACAGACCAAAAACGTAAGCTATACTCTAGCAATCGATACATAGCTAACCCTTTCTTTTTCAGTGGCTCTCAGTCACAGTGGAAAATCAACTACTTCTATCTCCGTGAGACGACCTGGAACCACGCTTTCTTCTGGATCAAGTCAATCTGCCGTGTCCTAAACCTTTTATTTCATTCAAAATTCCCCCCCATCTATATAAGCCTCATCGAAGCACACACACACACACACACACACACATACTTACATCTATGCCTATGCCACATAAAATACTATTGTCTGTAAATAATTCATCTTTTTCTTTCCATTGTCTTCTTTCGCTCGCATCTCATGTCTCAAACAATTCCATCTCCGACGTGTGACGTAACTTTGCCTGCGAAAGCGTGGACTCTTTTCTCTTGAATTTTTCCCTCGTATAAAAAATTTTTTTTTTTTTTTTTTTTTTTTTTTATTGAAAAACAAGGAAAATAATAACAAAGTGAGTGTGAGTGAACCCTAGTAGTTTTGGTAAAAAAAAAAATTAAAAAAAAGTTTTTCAAAGTATTATTTTATTTTTCTTGAACTAAAGAAGTAGTTAAGCTTCCCTTCTTTTATTTATTTAGTTTTCTACTTGTTTTATTTACATCTATTTTCTCTTTTTTTTTTTTTTTTTTTATAAATCCTTTTTTTTTTTTATATATCTATTTTACTAGTTAGTTTTCCTTATTTTCTGACAAAAAAAGGAAAAAAAAAATAAAAAAAAAAAAAAAAAAAAAGAAAAAAGCCTTTATTCATACCAAAGGCTTCATCTCCTCCCCCCCCAAAAAAAAAAAAAAAAGAGAATGACAAACCAGATGGTGTCCAGATTCCGAGTGAAGAAGCTTTCACCTAAGCACCCCTTGCCTATTTATAAAGAACACGAGCTTCCTGACCTAGCAGATGCTACGAATATCCAAAGAGCTGTGCCCCAAATCGAAACGGGGGTAGAGAAGGAGGAAGAGGAAGAGGTAAGCCATTTTCTTTCAGTCCAAAAAAAAAAAAAAAAAAAAGAGATGTAGATGTGTGTGTATATGTGTGTTTGTGTGTGTGTGTGTGTGTTAAAAAAGCCCCGGTTGGGTCAAAGACGCTTTTCTATATATCAAATGATGATGATGATGATGATGATGTTTATATATTGTTTACAATACAAACTCTACACTTACGCACACCCACACATATCTACAGGCTATTTAAATTTCCGACGGAAAATAAAATGAAATGTAACGCTTTGGATGATTAGCACGATTTACAGGCAGCTATTTCAGCAGCGCAAGCAGCAGTGACGACCGGAGTTTCGATTGAAAAGTATATCCCCACACCGGATGCTTCCCATTCTATTTCGAATGAAGCGTATACTGGGCTCTACAAACGTCACTTTAAGGAACCTTCGACGCTGATCAAGTTTTCATCTACGGTAGAAGACTGTATCGGCTGTCCTTACCTGATGGATGAAGAAGACGAGGCGTTCTTAGAAAGCTATCATCAGCAAGTACAAGAACGCGTTTCGGAAGATACGTTTGAGTATGTAATGAACGAATGTGAGACATTGACACATCAACACTGGCCTCATCTTTACTTGGTAAGTGTTGGGATCCATCGATTGGCACTGACATTGATGATTCTCTCTAGGATCCTGAACAAACACCCGACCTTGACACTTTTCGAGAACATATACCAGACCATGCGAAAGGCTTACAGCAGCCTTATTTCGCTGCCATCTATGAACACTGGCGAGGTCGTCGTCTGAAGCGTAAAGGAAAGAGCGTGATGGCTCAATTGAAAGTGGAAGAAACCCTCAAGAACGAGCTGGACCCTTACATCTGTTTCCGTCGACGTGAGACCAAGCCTGTACGTAAGACAAGACGAACGGACCAACAATCCCTGGAGCGCCTACGTAAATTACGTTCTGAAATGGAAATGGCCCGCAACCTACTCGAGATGGTCTTACGGCGAGAAAAGATTCGTAAAGAAGGTCTAATGCTTGAACATACCGTGTTTGATAAAAAGATGGTACTGCAAGACTTTCAACGGATCTTGGGTATCAAGGAAGATGAGGATTTGATCCATATGACCAAGAAACGTCGCAAGATGTCTGTGGGCGGTTCATCTGGGTAAGAACCCAAAGAAAAAAAAAAGAAATTGTTATTGAGTTTGTTTTGAGTAGTGCTACGATCAAGATTCCTCTCCATAAGCTTCGAAGAGATATCCGGATTGAAAAGTCGCCTGCTCAACTGGCAATGGAGGCTGAACTACAGCGTAAAAAAGAAGCAGATCTACCTTACGAAGACTTGACCGAAAGTCCCTATCAGCCTTTCCCCCCATCCACACCCGATCTATTCTATCAGCCCCTCTTCAACACCCGTCTTGGTTACCGTCGACGTACAGGCCGCGGTGGACGTATGTTTCTGGACCGTCGTACTCGCCGCTGCCCATCAGCTACGGGCAAAACCAAGCCTGGAACCGAACACGAACGTACCTTTGACCGTTTCGCGTTCGATTCGGATCATAGCGATCATGAGCATTCTGACCCGGACGATCCCATGGCTCTTGATGAGATGGAAAGTCTCTATCTGAAGCATCGTGTTCAGCTCTTGTCTGAGACAGAGCTTCGTAACCTAATGACCGTACCCTTTCTCACTCCTCTTAACATGATCCATCAAGCGCGTGCCGCTGCCGTTGCTGGACAGCAGCACATCTCCCCGCCACAACCACAACCACAACCACAACCACAATCCTCATCTACCCCGCCACAACCCCTCTCACCTCAACCCATCACCACACAACCCACCAGTCGCTCGCCTTCTTCCGTCACCCCTTTCACCCAATCGCCCGTATCGCCCGCATCCCCCATCAAAAGACAGACCAGTCGAACCAAACTCACCCCAAGAGAAGCCGCAGTGGCCATGACAAACGGTATCCTGGCTGCCAACATGGCCGCCGTCGTCAACGTGTCCTATCGACATTTAAAATAACCTTTGTTTACATTCTTCGCCTTTTTTTCTTTTTTTTTTCTTTTTTTTTCTTCTTGTTCTTCTATCGATCCAATCTCTTATTCATTGCATCCTTTCTATCATCATCCACTCATAATAATAAACCATTTCCAAATTTTTTTTTAAACAAGCCTTCCCCTCAACCCCCCCCCCTCTTGCTTCTACTCACACGTCCAAAACACAGCATGGAAAGCAATGGCTTAAAAAAAAAGTCATGGTCGTGTTTTTTTTTTTTTTTTTTTTTTTTTTTATCAGCAAAACCCATGCTTCATAGAGGGATGGATTCTATTCCAACAGATGTCCTAGATCGAAATCGAGTGTGCTTTCTCTTTGTTTTTAATTAAATAAGCGTCACCGTCATCTAGGGTTAAAGTGGGGAATGCATACCAAGCTAAGGGACGGTGTCAGTCAAAGCAATCCCCAAAGGGTGGTTTCTATTTACCTTGGTACTAAACTCTAGCTTGGACCGTTTCTGGAATCGCGTAAACTCTTTGTTATCATGAAGTTTCACTAATTCCTGAACGGGCACTAATACTATCGGCCAGGCAAAAATCAAAAGATAGACAAACCAAGGAAACTGAGATAACCCAAACGGTCCATGGGCAAGTGACACAGCACAAAAACACAATTGAAAGATCACACTCACAAAAAAGGCGCCAACCCATACCTTGTTCTTGAATGGAACAAACTCAATCACAGACGCTGTGCGATGAAGGAATGATAGAGACACAAATCCTAATTTGATAACACCATCAATACCCCTCCTCCTCATCCTCCCTGAGACTTACCCATATACCAAACAAACGACAGGAGAAAGAAGTTTTGAGCATACAGTACAGCCCACTGTTCTTCTTCAGTCCAATGATACCATCCATGTTCTCCAAACTGTCCAAAAATACGATCTACACCCACCTTGAGCGAGTAACAAAGCGTCCTGTGTGCAAGCATCAGACCCTTAAACATCTCAAGATATCACTTACAGGCAAAAGATCGCGATACACATCAACACCACAAGGGTGAACCGCAACACAAAGTAAACCATAAACCGCCAAAAGTCTTGAAGGTGCTCAATGTTTTTACCTGATCCAATCGTTAACACACATCCTCTCTACATCCTTTCCCTTACCAGGCATCAACAGCATAATTCCATCGCCATGAGGTGTAAATAGCATCGAGATGGATAACACAGGCAACACGATCCACATCAGCCAAATGATCTGATAGCCTGTCATCATCGGAGGCAACAGTAAACAGAAACTCAGTAGCAGCATCAACGTCATCGACATACACCCTGCCGCATAAAACGCAAAGCCCATACGAACAGAGTTGAGCAACCTTCGAGCATCGCGTATCAGTTGTGTCACTGCATACAGGCTGGTTTCGTATTGCATAAACAGACCGCAAGGCAAACTACAGAGCGAGGCACCTACAGCCAAAGGGGGCTGACGGTCGTTGGTCGTCAATCGCCCTTTGTTCTGAACATGCGTATGAACAGGCTCCATACCCACACTGATATCAGACTAGCGTACCCATACACACACACACACACACACACACATAGATACACATTTCAGTCATCCTCCGCATTTAAATATTTCTCTCTTACCAGAGCGAACGCCTCCGTGTTCTTTGTATTCAACGCATTACCAATCGTACATACCACCTCTCCATTTTCTTGAAAGATACGGATCATTTCTTTCATAGCCAATGGGGCACATTCAGCAAACAACGAAACATGCAGCGGAATATCGTCCACGGCTTCTAAATGAGGTCTGATTTCATCAATACCGCGTGGTAATTGCGCTTTGATATCATGAGTCTGTAAATAGCCATTCCCAAAATTTTCCTCGTCATCAGGATTGGAAAGCAAAATACAGCTGTTCCAGTCTGTCTCGAGTCCCAATCTTTCTGCAAAGGCTTTTTTTTTTTTTTTTTTTTTTTTTTTTTTTTAAAAAAAAAGAGAAAGCGTTCATCAAAAGAGGCTTGTTTTTTGTTTTGGTTTTTACCTTTTGATTCTCGTTCTGCCGTAGCAGAAAAGTAAACAAAGCGGATACCAGCCAATCCAAGATCTTCAATAAAATCTACTACATTCTATTGTACGATTGGATCAAAAAAACAAGAACCCCTTCACTACCCATATTACCTGCTTTGGTTGATGACACAGGGCCGCCATGCCCAAAAAAATCTGGCCCTTGACTGCCTCTTTGTAGAAAGCAGCTTCCTCTTGTTCATCTACAGGCTCGTCTTCTTCAAACGAATAATCGCTTGTGTCACTTTCAGAACTACCCAAAGAGGAGCTAGAGCTATCACTCTCCTTGACTTTACCCAACACACGCTTGTGTTTTTTCTTATTGGACCCGCTGCTTGAACTGCTATCGCTACTGTGGCTGTCATTACTATCGGAACTATCCAAAGGTTTAAAAGGTAACACCACAAAAGCGCATCCCGGATCTTGTTCTTTGTCGTCCGTCGGATTCAAAAACGGAATACGATCTCCGTTGACAGTATTGATCGGACGGTAGGCGTAGGCTATACATTGCATATCGTGCACCATGGCGTTTTGAAAGAAATCATTGATCTTCTTCTCCATCTATTCTATCGTTCAATCGAAACTCTCTCCCCCTCCCCTCCTCTCTATCTCTTTCTTACCCTGCCACTCATCGTCTGGAGTGATGTTCCATCCCAATAATCGGAACACTTATCCATCACAAGCGCTGGATGTCCATCCGTCAAAAGCTGATAACTCCCTAAGTCGTGCTATTTTAATCAAACTCGTTTTTCTTACAACTTTTTCTTTGTTGGCTGTACCTGAGACTTTTTCTTCAAAGACAGTAGAGAGTGCATTAGGTACTTCAAAAGGATAGTATTTGCTGTACTTGGACTTGGCAGTATTCAAGAGTTCATGATAGGGAGCAAACGAATAGATTTCTGATCTCAATGCAAAAGATTGTAAGGCTTCTTCTCTGAATCCAATACATTTGCCCAAACGACATAAACAAGCTTATTTTTTTTTAAAAAAAAAAAAAGAAAAAAAACAAGGTCTTAGTCTAGCTGAAATATGCCCAAAAAAAAAAAAAAAAAAAAAAAAAAAAGAGACTTACATTGTCTAGCAGGAGATGTTTTTCCATAGACATGGAGCTTGGATCTTCTTCGGTGGTACTCTGATCGTTTGCGGTTCTGAACCACACCGCAATTGGTGTTCAGCATAAAGTTCAAACCTAGCGGCTTAAGGCATCTGTTTTTGTTAAGTAAATGGCTAAGGATCGAAACACTTACGGTAAATATTGATCCCAATCTTGATCTTCAAACTTTAGCCCAGTCGGCTCATCAGAGTTTTCTTCCACATCTAAATAAACAATATCTTCCTGGTTATTTGGAAACATGATCTGTTCTACAGTAGGAAATGGCTATACAGAGATCAGGTTAGAGAAATCCTTGGTAGTAGCTTACTGTACATTGGCAATCGTCCCCTCTCGGTCTAAACAACAAATAACCGTGGTATTTCCAAGCGATTCCAACAAGTTGGTAGATCTCGTTAGAGACAGTCGATCCCATTTTGTCAACAGGGATAAGAATCGGTCCCAAACAGCATCTAATTCAAGTCATTGGCTTTGAACTTCTTTTAATCCCTCTCCCTCCCCCCCTTATTTTTTTTTTTTTTTTCTTGTTTACTTGGACTTAGCTCAAGATCTTTCGTGGGTGGCGGGGCTTCTGCATCGAATTCATCTACTTCGTCATCGTCTTCATATTCGGTTTTGGATATCTGAAGGGCCTCAAACAAAATCAGAAGCTGAGCATTGCCAAAGCTGCGTGCAATGACCCACATACTGGGAAAGCAAAGTGGCAACAATGGGATAATAGCATAACACGACATGATAAATGACTCTTCAATGAGCTGATCGATAGGATAATGATTTACCATTACGCTCTTCAACCCAAATCGCAAAAAGTTCACAAAAAGTGCTATTACCAACACGATCCATAAAATATAACCATAAAAGATATGGATGATATGTTTCGCCTCATGAAACATAACGGTAGGAGGTCGTTTTTGATGCAATGCGCTTCTCATATTCTTTTCTATGGGCGTTTCCAAAAGCACAAACTGATGTCTTCCTCTGGATCGCATGTATTCTTCCATTAAGCCTTGAGGTGGTGGAACGCCAAAGAAGGAGGGCTTAAGATTCTGATCTTTAGCAAGATAGTATTCTTTGGCATCTAGCTCGCTGGGTTCTTCCGGTGCTTTATGTATATACTTCATTCTTCCCGGGGCAACATCTCCGTATAACATCTCGACAATATCGCCTTCCACCAACAAGTTGACAGGGAAAATGCGCACCACGCCGTCTCGGACTACCTTGGCTACAGACATACAAGGGATAAACGGAATTTTTGTGTCCTATAGCTCACCATGTTATTGTCTGTATATATCCTCTCAGGAGAGGCTTACCTGAACCATGTTCATCCCATTTCTTTCGAGCGCATCAATAATGGTAGCCGCACGATCTGTCATCTCTCTATCTGTCAAAGCTCTTTCCCGACAGAACAAATAGACGTTCCAAATGCCCATGGCAATCAAGCAAAGCGATTCCACAATCAACCCAGTCACCCGGGACTGATAAGGCTCGCTCTTAAAGTAGCCGGCAACATAAAATGCCAGTAAGCTGAACCCAACCACAAAACACATAAAAATTTCCGGTCGACTCAAAATGAATTTAGCATCTAGCAAAAAAAGAAAGATCAGTTAATGCGCTTCCAAGTCCTTTTCTATGCACCTTCTGCAGTTTGATCAATTCGAGCCCGCTCCTCTTTCAGTATCTGATGAGCCAAATAAAGCAGCTTACTAGATAATCATTGTTTTTTTTTTTTTTTTTTTTTTTTTAAAATAAGTATAGAAACATGCGTATATGAGAGTAAGGAGACCACTTTACCTTAACGCTTCTTCACTGGACAATCCAGGATGTCGATTGGACTGGGTGCTTTCTCTTCGACTCCATGTCTGAGACTGTAGTTCGGTTTGTAACACGCGCTGTGTTCTCTTATGTAACCGTTTTCGAGGTACTGACCGTTTTCGGTATCGGTGGCGTCTGTTATGTCGCATCATTCGTTCATGATCTCCCCGAGGCATTTCATCCACCAGATCCTCGTCTTCTTCCGTATAGACTGTCACCATCGATTTCTCGTGTTTCTTTTTATGAGATTGGTTTGAGGAAGACGCAGCCCCTGTTTCACTAGCAGTATCCTTGTTGACATCTGTGGGCTGAATCGCCCGGTGTAAATGAGAACGCGGAGGTTTAGAATCTGTATCGGAATCACGTCGAGCAGGCGAGTAAGAAAATGCGCAATCGCTCTCGGACTCTTCTTCAGAACGCAGGCGAGGTTTTCCAGACAGTACGTGATCAATCACTACTTGGGCTGATATACTTGACCCGCTACTGCTGCTACTGCTGCTAACGCTGGCGCTATCGTTTTCTTCGTTCACATCCAGAAGGAAATAAGTAGTTCCCTGTTGAGAAGTGAGCCCGGTTTGCGAATCGTTAGAAGTGTTGGATATGTGCGAAGAGCTAGACACAACAGGCTGGGTTGATTCAAACGTCATGCTGGGCGATCATGAAAAAACTGTAAAGTAAAAAAAAAAAAAAAAAAAAAGGATTATTCTGCTTATAAAAATGTAGCGGAGTTATTTTTTATTTTTTAAAAGAGGCTCAAATTCTCCTTTTTGTGATTCGACAGAAGCTGGTAAAGTAGTGGATTCATCAATGGTGCCATACACAGGTTTTAGGTAAGGCTCTACTACCTTTTTATTCACATTATCGCGTCGGATAGATCCCATTGAGTTGGCACGCACAGGCTTGGGTTTGGTACCGGTCAACAAACGCGTCAAACGGCTGTTTCTTCTATGGTTTGTAACTTGTCTACGGACCACACGGACCTTGTTATGCACTACAGAAAAGAGATGAGAAAAGTTACACAAATCGATGGCTGTTGTTTACCATCCACGTAAACATCTGTTTCATCGATAATTTCTTCTCCAATCAGCTCTTCAATGACATCTTCCAGGGTAATCACACCCAATGCACCCATTTGGCCCCCAGGGTTGTTGGTAATCAAAGCCATATGGCTCTTGCCCTCTTGAAAGAAATTCAGAATATCGAGACAGCTGGTATCGGGGCCCGTTTCAGGTAAAGTACTGATTTGGAAATCCTTCACTGGGTGGGCATCTTCAGGATCGTAGGTAATCAACTTCTTGGTCAATAACATGCCTACAAAGTTCATAGGATCGTGGGGTGTATGGATGGGAATACGGGAATAGCCTGCTGTTAAGATTTTCTGAATTGATTTTTCATCCAATATATCGTCGGTGGAGAGGGTAAATACGTCAGCAATGGGTGTCATAATCTGAGATACAGGCTTGGAGCGTAGGTCGAGCACTGCGCCAATAATGGTCACCTCATCCTCTGTAAGAGCGTCCACATCAGAAGGGTTCACAGACTGATGAAGAGACACAAGCGTCTTTAGGCCTAATGTTGTGTTAAACAGCAGCAGCAGCTTTTTTTTTTTTTTTACCTGCTTTTTTATAAATTGTGCCATGCGATTCACCTAAAAAGTAATCCAAAAGTAGCGCAGTGGGATAAGCAATAGGGTACATAACGTACATCAAAGCCAACACCATCCTGTTCAGGGTGAGTGACTCTGTTTTATGTAGATATATTTTTATCTTTCCACTTTTTTCTTACCCCGAGGTTTTAGCACCGATAGCTAAACCGTAGCGGACACAAATCGATTGGGGAATGACTTCACCAAAGATGACGATCAAAGCAGTTGAAATGACCACAGCTTTCCAACCACCACCAAGAACGCCATCCAAAATGATGGGCAATGTCTCATTCACAATCACATTGGACAAAAGTAAAGTAACCAAGACCCAATGTTTACCACGGGCTAACAGTCGAAGCACCTTTTGAGCGTTCTCTTTCTCTTTCACAGTCCCGGTTTGAATAAGCACTTGAAGGTTAGTTTCATCCATGCCCATCAATCCAATCGTGAGACCTAAATGTTTTTTAATCCGTTAAAGTCTTTTCTTCTTAGGTAGCGCTTGTTTTTTTTTTTTTTTTTTTTTTTTTTACCAGCAAAAACACCTCCGAGAAGAACAAGACCAAAGATTAGGAGTAATTTTTCATAGAATTCAGGTGAGCCATAATCTATGTCTGGCTCTTCTGCTGTTTCTGATAGTGTGGATAAAGGATGACCATATATACTCGATATAAGCGATATACTTGTGATGACTAAAGTTCTTAACGAACTTAGCGACTGCTTTCGATAAAGCATTAAGAAATAGGAAAAAAAAAAAAAAAAGAGTAAAAAAAAAAAAAAAAAAAGGAAAAAATTAAGAATCTTGGTTGTATTGTATTTAGAATTCCGCCGCTTATCGGCTCAGTAAAACAGTGATACCTATACAGAGAGCTTCAAGTTGTTCTATGTTTCTATCGTTGACCATACTTAGAAAATTCTCTGTTTGGCATGCCTCTGTCAGGTACTGTAAGAGTACTTTGAGGCTGAGATTGAGCATATCTGTAAATGGCCAGGCGGCTGACTGAATACCTCCATCTACTGCCATTGGATTTTGACACTCTCTGTATAACCCTACCAGGCCTTCTAAACACCGCATTCTTTCCTCTTTTGACTTGATGCCCATCTCCTGAACATGTTGGAGGATCCAATGCTCACATACGTTCTTTACGACTTCACAACAGAACTGATCTGCCACTTTCCATACGCAGACCAAACTAGTCCATTCGTAATCTTTAGCCAGGGCTGTCTGGTCTGCGTTTATCCGATGGATAAGAGCAACAAACTCATTCAAGCTGTGAAACGTAACATCGCGTAATGGAATCCTAGTCATCTCAGACTCAATATAATCTTGACTCAAGAGAGCGTGAAAGATGGGCGAGACCTCTTTCATCAGCGATCGACTGGCTTCTACTTTCTGCCCATCGTCAGTCACAAAGCCGACAGGCTCCTTGCATTCGATCGACTTCCATACAACAGAGCGTGGCATGGGCAGTGGCCAGATAAAATCCAAGCTCAGGATTTCAATCACTTGGGCCGCCGTGGATCGCCGAATGTCGTCTTCCAATAAGCTTTCAACGGGATAGACCAACATTTGACAGACTGTCATCAGCCAGTCGTCTTTCGGGTCTTGGCCAATCGAGGCATAGCCTATGGCGACTGCAGCCATTTCATGCAGTTTGAGTGCACTGTCATCGTGCGTCTGAGCAAACGTGTACATCTTTAAGAAATCCTGTAGCTTGCACTGATACAGGTACTGGCAAAGTTTAGAGTGTGGTTGATCTGATATCCGCGGCCGTTGAATCACCGGTCGAAAGAAAAGATGAAAAACGTGGCTCATGATAGGTGCGTTACAGAGCAGCCGGCAAGACGTTGCGTGTAGAGTAAGCCCATAATCACCAAAAGCGTCACTTGCCAATGCCACTTGACATAGGTTGTATAGAGCTTGAGGGTATTCGGTGAGCTGTCGAATGCCGAGTGAATGTCCCAAGACTTCGTTCAGAACATAGGAGGCTAGACCCATGGTCTCTTTATGATGTTTGAAGCACTCCTCCCTCTGCTTCTGGCTGGCCTCCGCAGGCCAAGGAAAAACAAGCTCAAGAACAGGAGGGACAATCGAATCTTCAGAAAGCCACTGTTGCATGGATGTAGTGTCGTACTGAAAAGATATAATAACCAACAGACAGCCCTTGATAAGCTTTAGACAACCCTTGTCCCTTGGATGGACAATGGCCGTCTTGAGCAAGTTTTTGATTTTGGGGAATAGCCTGGACTGCTCACGAAGACGGACACGGACAAAGGCGGACCTTCCTGTCAGGGTGGCCATCAGTCGAACAAAATTGCCGTAGAAAGTCAAGAGAGAAGGGGCCCAGCGAAATTCGTCAAAGATAAAGTTCATCAAGCCCAGTACCTCTGCCTCCACTAGTCTTTCACAGCCACGGGGGTTTTGGGCGACAAGTTCAAGCGAGACAAGGGCTCGGTCAGCTTTATAGATCGTGCTTGACCGTTTGATATCGATCGACTCCAGCTCTTCTTCAGGAACACACGCGATGGTTGTCAGCCCTTCGCGTGCTAGTTCAAGCGTAGGCTGCCAGATAGAATGCGAGATGAGTTTAGGAGCCCCCACCAAGACCTCAATGGCCTTCTCTATATGCAGAAAATAGATCACCAGCTTTTTGAGTTTAGGCAAGAGGGGCGATGTCTCATGCTCATGTAGTAAAAGCAAAAAGGTCTTTAAACACCAAGCAATGACATCGGGTGATTCTGGATAGGGTAATATTTGAACATATTGTATGTAGACATCCAAAAAGAGCGTAAGTAGCTTTTCGTGTTTTTGCAGATAGCTAAAGTTGGCCTCCAGATCTCGAGCGTCTAGTTCGATACAGAGTTGATAGTTTGACCATTGTTTGAAAGTATTGGGTTCTGCTAAAACGCCTTGGGATAGAAAGGCCATAAAGAGACAATTTAAAAGATCTACTACACTTTGAACAAAGGGTCCATATGCTTGGGTCTGCGGCAAAACGTCCGCTTCGGTATATATCAGACGCCAGGTTTTAATCAATACCTGCTCCTCTTCGGCTAGCCATCCTTGAGTGCCCTCTGCCGCTAGAGTCTGACACCAACGACGAGTCAAGAGGGTCAGCAAGTCAAATGGCTTCCAATGCGCCTCCGCCAACTTCCTTCGACTGGTGGCTGACCTTGAAGCCGCTTGATTCAAGAGGTGTGTTATGCTATAGAGTATGCCTGCTGGCTTTTTCATCGGCTCACTACTCAAGGTATAGTATTTCATCGACCGCTCCCAAAGGGATAGCCAATGGTCATCGATCTCAAATGTAGGTTGATTTCCAAGCAACCGAGCAATCATCACCGCCTCATCGCTTTCTAACACACGATTCATGAGTTGGACCAGAGCCGGAGTGGAGCCCTCAAGAAGCTCGAGATGACTCAGTGCGCGTATACAATAGTAGCGAATGGCTTGCAAGGTACTTTCAGAACAAGCCCAGGTCAAGAGCCAGCGTTGGATCGAGCCACGTTGAGCGAACGCTTTTTGGATCGGATCTGCTTTCAGTTCAAGTAGGTGAGCAAGACACTTGACATGTGTCTGGACCTGCACAGGATCCTCGGGTAAATGAACCAAAAGCCACTTTAAACAGTGCTGAAATGACGGTAATTCAAAAACTGGCGCTTGCTGTGCAGGTGCCATGTGAGTGACCATATAGTCAAGACAACGTATGAGCTTGGTTGCTGTCCAGCCTTTATGTTTTGTACAGTGATGCCAATGACGAAAGGAATGGTCCCATAACTTGACAGTGGCCGAAGAAAATTGAGCGCAAACGGTTTTTGCTGACAAGGAATTAGGGGCTTTTAGAGATTCATAGATCAAAGTAAGACTGAAATGGGTCAGTGGAAGATTCATCGTTTAGAGAAAAAAGAGAAAACTAAATGGTTTTTTGTTGAAAGGACCATGGACGAAAGGAGATCAGTGCTTAACGGAGTTCTCTTATTTTTGTACAGGCAGAGGGATATACAACAAAAAAGAGGTTTACGTCGATTGGATTCAAGGCGAGTTCGGACTCAATTTGTTGTATCTCAGTTTATATGCAGGTATCATCAGTATGAACGATGGACGGCTTTAGGCCACTAAAAGTCTGTGCAGGGTATCTTTCACACTGCTGGAGCTTTTTGTTGATTTTGCATTGATATACAGACTGTCTTAAGACTTTGACAGCCTATAAAAAGAATACAGATGCTCACGAAACCTAGTTTAGAGACGATCTCATAGGCACAGTAACGCGTCAAACAAAGATCGCGTTTTTAACAACACTCGGTGCTTTTTCATTTTTTTTTTTCTCAATAAAACTTGCATGGTTGAAACGATTTGAACAAGAAAAAATAGACAAAACTGGGTCGCGAGGAACGGGTTGAGAAAGGTAACTTTTTAGCTTGGGAGAAATTTGAACCTAGACCGGAGTACAAAACATTTTGCTGTTTTTAATGTGTGGTTTTTGTTCTTTTTCTTGTTTCTTTATTCTTAGTATTCCTAATGTCCAAGATTGTTCATATTGGTAATGAGAACAGTGGTTGAAAAAAGAAAGAGGGGAGAAATGCAGCAAGGCTAAATCTAGTGCCGCGTACTGATATGGAGTGAATAGTATTTGTTAAATTTAAACCTGAAGTTGCTGAAGGTGTTCGAAACCAGGTGGTTCAAGCCGCTCGTGATTTAAAGGACAGTATTCCTCAAATTCTCACTGCTACTGCTGGAAAAAACTTTACTGACCGGGGCAAAGGTTATGAACATGGTGAGTATAGGGGCATTTTTTTTCTTTTTTTTTTTTTTTTTTTTTGGGTCACAGAGTTCTAAGTGCTGGCCAAATATAGGTTGGGTTATCGAGTTAGGCAGTAAACAGGTATCTATGACATTTTTGATACAGTCCGTATTTATTAAACAAAACAAAATATAGGAATTGAGTACTTATGCTGACCACCCTGCTCATTTGGATTTCTTGAAAAACTACAAACCTTTGTTTGCAGATGTGATTGCATTTGATTATGAAGCCTAACAAAAGCAACAATAAAGATATTTGTTTTTAAAGAGATTTTTTTCATTATTATTTATCAAGGAAAAAGAAAAAAGAAGATGGGAGAGAAGAGAGAGAGAGAGAGAGAGAGAGAGAGATTATAGAGTAATGGCGTTCTTGTTTATATATATGTATATATATATATATATATATTTGAGGAGTCTTGTTTATACATCTTTTAAACACCATTTAAGGTGGAAGGGGTAGGGGAGGAACCAAACATTTTTCTATCGTTAAAGATGGTACCAAAAGGAGAGCCTGAGGTAGTAGAGCTCATGATACTTTTGCCATCGAAAGCAGCAGGAGAATCCATCGGCGTTTTGAGAGTCATACGCTTGTTAAATTTTTGACCTGTACGTTCTGTCTCCCAATCTTCCCACTTTTTCATAACAAGACGTGAAGAGTCAAATTTACCCTCTGCATCGCCATGGCCCTTGTCTTTCTTTTCGCCAGCGATAACACGTGTAGCACCCCAAGAGAAATCATCAAAATGCCAGAAAGAGTAGACGGGCAAGATAAAGTTCCAGATAGGAAGAGCAATGATATAGACCAGCATCCAGAGAATATAGATAAATTTAAAGGTGGTGATACCAATCAGAATGGCGGGTAGGCCCAGAATGACGATCAAAAGAGCCAATGATTGCCACTGGGGATCTGTGGAGATAGCAGTGTCGATGATTAGATAGATGGTCATCACAATAGCCGCAGGTAAGACCAAGGTACCCAAAAGATCTACAAAGACAGAGAACTGCATCGAAAGACAGGCAATACCACAGAGATCCGAGACCAAGACGAGTTCCATCAAGTTATGTACAGTAGAATTAATCCATCGACGACGTTGGGACAAGAGTACCTTGAATTCATCGGGTACGATGGTCTTACAACGAGCCTGGGGAACAAACATCATTTGTCGTTTTGGGAAAGTACGTAACATCAGCGTGGACAAGAATCGATCTTCACCCAAAAGTAGCAGGTTCTTTTCGTGTAAGGTTGTCACTACATTTTGATTGTATTCTAAAATAATGTCTGGATTGGCCAAAATAGGAACCCAGGCGCCGTTCTTGGGGGACTTGATACGGTACATACTAAAACAACCGGGTAAACAGGTAACAATACCAAAGAGAGATTCAAACGCTTTGGCGTAATGGTGTGAAATATAGTATTCGAATACTTGGATACTTGAAGTAACTATGATAGAAAACAGATGAGCACGCAAAATCTTTAGAACAAGTGTGTATGTGGATTTACATGAAGCTCGCTTGTTGGCAATTCTGGTTTCACCACAAAGACCCATAATAGTAATATCATTCGCCATAGCAGCCACCATGTAAGTCAATGCGTCTGACAATACCTTTGTATCTGCATCCACCTAAATTGGGAGATTAGGAAAAAAAAATAAATAAAGATAGACTATTGTGTAAGTTACCATCAGCACTAATTCAAATTTATCGGGTGTAACCCCTTTCATGAGCCAAGTCATCTTCCAAAAGATTTCATAATCCAACTCAGACAATCGATCATTGAATAAAACGCGTTGAAAGAAACTCATCAAGATGAGCTGTTGTATATAAAGCATGTTAAAAAGGGTATCTTTTTCGGCCTAGTGTCTGTCTTACCTGAGAATCACGTTTACCACGATTACCGGCTTTAGGGGCATCTCTTTCTTCATCTGTACCACATTTGACAATAGTGACACAAGGAACACCTTTATAGTGACCCGCATACTGTTTTTTTTTTTTTTTTTTGGTTAAGATCAATCAGACACAGAAAAAAAAAAAGAAATGCTTACCACTTTAGCCATATTCAATTGTTTTTCACCGTCAGCAATAGCTAGATAAGTAGAGGGCTTAGGATTTGCCATGGTAGGATCAAGATCCATCATATCAATAACAACGTCAGGTGTAGACTTTGTTTCTCCTTCACCGGTAATCATACCGTCAGCAATGACAAAAAAGATCTTGGCTCGAGGTGAGTCTAAAAGTCCTGTGTAGATGTATGTATTTTACCTTGTGTTTATTGGAGTAGGTGGTTTCAGCCAAACTGTCCATGGTGATTCGAAGGCCTTCTTCGCCTTCTGAATAACAAGTGACCAACATGACTGTGTAGAGCTCAGTGGTGACGATATCGGAGCGAGCCCCGCCTAGACCAATCGCTGAGCTAGCTTCAGAGAGAGGTGTGGCGCGCGACGAACCTGAATTGAAAGAGACCGTGGACTGTTGCAGTTGCATGGGTGGGTAATGGTTATAGGGGCCTGGGTTATGGTTTGCTGGATCATCGTTACCTCCTTTGACTGAACGCCAGGCGAGCCAGTTCGAACGACCTCCAGGCTTGATCATATGACGCGAAATAACCCATTGGAATAATAGAGCCATTGAATAACGAATGGCAATCATGGCCGCAATCACACCCAACATGAGGTTCATAATGATCTTTTGGGCAATACAACCCCCTGTTTCAGTTTCCATAATACCTGCCTTGTATCGTGATTGAAGACAGCGTCGGATATTTCCACTCTGCTGAACGTTCATAATAGCCAGAGAGGCGTCTGTGCCCAGGTTGTTGCGGATAGCTAAATCGATTCGGTCACCAAAAGAATGAGTGGGCGAATTAAGATAGGCCGTAAGATTGAGGACTAGGATAGAGAAAGACTCGGGTCAATACATATAGATGTATAGAAGAGAAAATATTACCTGAATCACCCAACAAGATCAATCCTTTACCATTCAAGGTCTTGGTGTTCATATCTTCCCAGTCAAAACCGATATCACCTGTAGCAGAAGCAGTCTTTTTGAATTCAGCGAGCGAAAGACAGGTATTGCTAGGAGGTGTGATCCCGCCACCATAAGGACTGTTGAGGTAGCATGTACGTAGGCTATTGGGAAAGGCGTTACAGGCGCCGTCGGTGTCACCATTAAAAATACTTCCGATTTCCGAGTTTTCATAATCCCTGGTGAAATTAAGTCCTTTTTGGGCAAAGAAGTTTTGGACAGCATCATAAGGATAGATTTTACCAAAGATGCGTGGGTTTTTATGATATCTTGGGACCCTCACACCATTGGTCATGTCAGAATATGCCTCAGTAGAACCAGTACCTGAAGGACACAATACCTTGGTCAAACCATAGGTAACAAATGCCAAAGCACCACATAAGAATAAAATGATATAACACAGTGAGAGCTAATTTTCAAAAAGTAAGTAACAGCGGACATCTTTTTTCTTCTCTTGGTTACCTTTTCTCTCCAAGCTTGTTGTACCATCGGCTCACGCTTTCTAAGACAGACACGAAGAAACCAGTTTGGAATACAACACGTCATAAGATAAGCACACCAAGCCCACCAACTGGTCAATACTTTGACTTTCTCTTCTGGTTCCGGTTTAGGCAACTCAGGTTCCAAGAGGCCAGCTTCCTGTTGATTGATTTTTTGCTGTTGGAGTTGATGTTGAAGTCGGTTGGGCATCGGTTGGTTATTAGGTCTTGGACGGTTCATACGTTGTTGCTGCTGCTGCTGTTGTTGTTGTTGTTGTTGCTGTTGCATCATCATACGATGTTGTTGCGAAGGAGAGCGGATCAAGCCTTGTTTGGGTCGTTGCCTCTCAGGGCGGGACAGAGACCGGGAACGATCGACACGGCGGTACCCTTGGGGCGGTAGTTGATTTGACGTGGGAGGCCGGCTGGGTCGCGCGTTGGTCGGTCGGGCCTGAGATGAATAATGGTGCTGAGGTGAAGAGGATGGTTGGTTTTGTCTATGAGCAGGAGGGCGGGGACGTCCTAAGGGGTCCATACTGTAATGTTGTTGTGGCGGTGCTTGCTGATGATGATGCTGTTGCTGTTGGTGGTATTGTTGGGGTGAAGGCTGCCTTTGATAGCTCGATCTTACTGGCCTTTGAGCTAGCCGAGGATCAGGCCCTCCTCGATACATATTACTGCTAGGTCGATGGTTATTTGACATTTCTTTATTTTGCTTTTCTTTATTTCCTCCCCTTTTCTGTTTATGTACAATAAAAAATAATAATAACAAAAATATTAGAAAAGAAAATCAAAACAAAAAAATGAGTGAGAAAAGGGAAAAAAAAAAAAAAAAAAAAGAAAAAAAGAAAGAGAGGCTCAGAAGCTGTGTATAAATAACTGAGAAAAAAAAATTGTTTCTATTTTCAGCCCTTTCCTTTTGAAATTGAGTGATACCTCAAAGTTTTGCATCAGCCTCTTGGAGAGAAAGACTGTATATGTGTGACAACTGCTTGGTTTCTGTAAAAAAAAAAAAAACGGATTTAAAAATATACTTGAATGCCCGAAGATGTTACTGTTCGAGAACCATATTATAAAAATACAAGGGGGGGGGGCAGTTCAAAAATGACAACAGAATTATCATTTTCTATAGGGTTCCAAAATAACTTGGGTTGCACCAAACCGGTAGCTGTAAGAGATCCAACGTACACCGGACATGGAAATAACCAATCCAGTAAGCCATAAGTTTTATAAAAGCGTCTATTCTAAAAAAGCAGTAAAGAAAAAAAAAAGCCTCTGAAACGCCCAAACAGAAGCATATACAACACATAGTTCTATCTATTTATACAACGCCTTCGCAATGTTACTCGTCGTCATCTTTATAATATAAAGCATAACATATCGCATTTTCAGCTGCATTGTTGATCTTTTTTTCTGTGTACTTTTAGAAAATAAAAAGCAACAGAGCCATTCTATCAAATGTTTTCTCATTCTATCTAAGTATAAATATATTTTATCATTTTATATGTGTGTTCCTGTATTTTTGTATCGGCGAAAATCAAAATACTTGGAATCCTTTACCCCCCACCCCCTTCAGCTTACTATGGTTCAATAAACAAACAGAGGATCGTCTTCTTATTGTTTTTGCTTCTTTATTATTGTGGAGGGATATCTACTCAGAAAAGCGTGTGAAGGTGATAGATACATCTGACCACTACCACTCTCCCTTCTGCCGCTTTTTAATTACTGGCAACAATAAAATACAATAACCAAATACCAATTTATGCTTTATTTGACATTTTAATATCTTTGCTGATAAAAATAGGTTACTCAAAACAAGAAAAAGGTTCTACGCTGAGTTTGTTATGAACTATTTTTATATAATCAACGCCAGTAATGAATACAGTCCCAATTGGTTTATTTTTTCCTCTGGTTGCACACATCACTTGTTCAGTCAGCTTTCTAGCACTGAGTCAAAAACATCAGAAATAACTAACTATCTTTCAAAATTATGTCAATACATGCCATATTTATGTGTATTCAAAAAGTTTTGTCATTGAATATTTCTATTAGTCTACTCCATACTTGATTTTAAAAAAGCAAACTTATGCTTCCCCATAGCCTTTAGCTTGTCTTTCTTGCTTCTTTCAAGACAAGCATTACCCCTCCTCATTAATCAGCCTTTTACTTCTTTATTGATTCATCAGCTTATCTTTATATTGTTATTACAATCTTATCTATAAGATCTAATAGTCGCTACAAAAACTTTTTATCTTCAACTACATATATTACCAATTGCTTCACAACCCGGTATTCTAACACACACAAAATGGCGATGATTTATTTCGTATCGGTTTTTTTGTAACAGTTGCTGGAGATACAACTACTAAGCGTACGTTTGAGAAGAGCTTTTAGCGAGCCCAAACGATCCAGAGCCTAAAAGAAAAACAAGCGTTCGCTCCTCCGTAAAGGTAATTCGCGTTTATAAAGAAAATCAAAAATATGTGTACAAACCCGGATTTTTTTTCAAACAAATAAAAACCTGTTCTACAAGTAGGCTAAATTGCTTGAACATTTAAAAAAGGTGAAATAATTTATGCTAATGAACGTTGTTTAGAATACATTTGCACGCAAAGAAGTTTTACGCAAATGTAAACCCTTTGCTGAATAAAACAATACACAGAATTTAACCTTTGTTATTCAAAAAACACATTCTAAGCCTATAGCCGTTGAATTTGCACTTGTTAAAGACAAGCCATAAACTATATACTGAGCATCTCTAAAACAATCAATCAAGGACTCGAAAGTGAAAAAAAAAATATCTACCATGATTTTTTTTCCTAATGAAATAAAACCTGTCCTGATGCTGGTTGTGCTAAAAAAAAAAAAAGTCGAAATACTTTCTTGTTTTATTGAAATGAAGGTGGAAAAAGAATACATTGTCCAATTATCAAGACTTGCCAAAATTGGCATTATTTGAAATTGAGGACACTAAATCTATCTTACTTGTACAGACCATAGTTAAAGTAAACCCTAAATCAACACTATATATTTGACATTTTGTTCGTAAACGTATACATGTTTGGCTCTGTAATAACATACTATGGATGTACAAAACACATAAATGGCACAAGAATTGTTCAAAAAAGTTCAAGGTCATCCATTGATTTTTAAGCACAACAATCATTTCACTATTAATTAAACTGTTATCATTTACCCATCACACTTTACTACGCTGACTATCCAATTTTTCTATTTTTCTAAAAAAGGTGTAAACTTTATCCTCATGGAATATGGCTCACCTTTTGCCAGATTCCCTTAGACTAACTAATCGTCACTCAAGATGCTAAAGCAATCAAATAAAACCTGATGCCAAAATCAAAGACAATGTTTGAATAAGACAAACAAAATGATTTTCAAATACGTCACCTTGTAGACTTTGGATTATATTTTCAGATTATGCCTATTAAAGTACAGTGCCTCCAACCCCAAATTTCGCTTTTCAAAATATCAAATTCGCTTTGATAATAGTCAAAGATCACTTTTTACTCAGTCAAATTCGCTTTTGCATAGCTCAAAGTTCGCTTTTGTTTTCAGTCAAACTCGCTTTAGTCAAAGTGAAGTTCACAATTTTATTTAACGACCTAAATAGCCTAGAGGTGCTCAAAGCGATTTTTTTCTCAAAGTAATTCTAGCAATAACAAAAAAAAAGGTAATGGATTGATGACGGTAAGTGAAAAGTGACGGATTGGTGATGGATTGTTGACAAATTGTTTCTCTTTTTCCTTTGCCACTTTCCAATACAACATTGCAAACTAATTGTTCAACTAAAAATAAACTAGATTACTTAAAGAGGCTTATTCAAATATGACAGAAGATTCAGAAAGATTTAAATTACCATTGAAGTGGAAACCGGACACTGATCTCATGAGCAAAATGCTGTTGAGGGATCCAGAAATAATGCGTATAGTTATTCAATCGCTTCTTGGTAATACATCGATGTTTGTATTGCGCGTTTGAAAATACTAATATATAAGTCGTATATAGGTGAGGATGTTTCTCCTGATAGCTACTCAGTAACCCCGACCTAGTGGGCTGATACTATAGGTGTATGTACCTTGTATATCTCACAAAATACGAGTAATGAAAAATTCATTCCAGAACTTGTTGTTGTTCAAGAAGAGTTTAACCGATCACTTATTTGATGTCTTGCTTCTTTTTTGAATGTGATAATAGGAACTTTTGAGGGTAGCAGACGATTTGCACGGCTTGAACAGGCCATTTGTTCCCTATTTTTTTCTCTTTCCAGGCTTGCTGAGAGTTTCAATAAATGCAGCATCTTCAATGGTATACTGTTTTGGTTCATTGCTTTCTCCTTCACTTTTGTTATTGTCTTCGAGATCATTTTCAATCTGTTTAATTGAGAAAAGCCCTTCTTCAGCGTGGATTGTTGTTTTTATTTTACTGCTAGTTCCTTGATTCTTGCTATCTTCAATAATCTCCTCCAGATGTCTTTTCACTTGATTCAAAAAGTACTTGGTATCTGATTTGAGTATAATGTCATTATCTTTCTTTGCTAAGATATTATCCACAATACGAAATACCAATGCTAATGTTAGGTCTCTCCAATGTAGTTGAGGAACTTGGGTCATGGTGTGGAGTGTAATAAAGTAACCGAGTGCTGCCATAGGATTTAATGTTGCTTTCTGGAAATGATTGGAAACAGCATCCGCAGTCAACAAAAACATTTCTTTGCCCAAACTTTACAAACTGTTTCGAGCAGAAGTCCATCAGCACTGGCGGTGAATTCACCTTGGAATTCAGTGTTAGAAAAAGATTTGGTGACTATGACTATAACGATGGGTAATGCTTTATAACGCTTATAGACATTAGAGCTATATTTTATAAGTCTAAGCGTGAACTCTTGATTAACTTGACACTGGACTTCAATTAATATTGGGGGGACTTTGTGGACGCATACACCATATCTGGCCGACTGTCAACAACCCACTAGGTCGGGGTTACTGAGTAGCTATCAGGAGAAACATCCTCACCTATATACGACTTATATATTAGTATTTTCAAACGCGCAATACAAACATCGATGTATTACCAAGAAGCGATTGAATAACTATACGCATTATTTCTGGATCCCTCAACAGCATTTTGCTCATGAGATCAGTGTCCGGTTTCCACTTCAATGGTAATTTAAATCTTTCTGAATCTTCTGTCATATTTGAATAAGCCTCTTTAAGTAATCTAGTTTATTTTTAGTTGAACAATTAGTTTGCAATGTTGTATTGGAAAGTGGCAAAGGAAAAAGAGAAACAATTTGTCAACAATCCATCACCAATCCGTCACTTTTCACTTACCGTCATCAATCCATTACCTTTTTTTTTGTTATTGCTAGAATTACTTTGAGAAAACAATCGCTTTGAGCACCTCTAGGCTATTTAGGTCGTTAAATAAAAGTGTGAACTTCACTTTGACTAAAGCGAGTTTGACTGAAAACAAAAGCGAATTTGACTGAGTAAAAAGCGATTTATCATACAATCCCAATAATCTAATATATCCAAATAAAGCTAATTGCAGTAACACAAAGAACTGTCTTTAAACAATCGTCCATTATATCAAAAAATGCTTCCCCTTTTTTTTTTCTACAAACTTCTTCCAACTACATAGTCCAATGGATTTAAACAGAGGTAAATTGAATTTTCCTGAATCAGTTTATACAAAATTTTTGTTTCACTTTTTGTTTTTAGCCCTAGTATCTTTTTTCGACAAAGAAGGTCGGAAAACGTTGTATAGCTTTGTTATTAAACATGCCCCTTTGGTTGGAAAGTATATCTGTCAGTTCTCTAAAATAGCCCATACAAGAAAGAGTTTAGTTTATAAATTTCAATCGAAATATAAAGCAAAAAAAAACCCCAAAAGCAAGAGATCTCCACTCATCAACTTTTATTTTGACATGTTATGGTCGTCTACACAAGTCAACAATACACTTGCAAATGAAGGTGATAAAGTATTTATTGAGTTTATCAAGTCAAGTAGTGTAGAAGTTACGAAAAAGTTACAGACAAATGATAGATAAATAAAGCACTTCAGTAGACATGTTGACAACAACCTGTTTTGTTGTCGTTAAAACATAGATACCGATGGCAGAAGAAGAGGAAAAAAACCAGAATACAACGTACAGGGGCATCAGGAGTAAACAGGCCTGAAAGGAAGACGAGAAAAAATCCAACTCTGAAGATAACTATTCAAACAAAAGAGGCGATAATGTATCTGACGAAAGCTTAGTATACCCAAATAAATTTACAGGTATTGTATTATCAGATGAAGAGGTCTCTATCTATTTGAAGCAATTTAAGCAGTTCCAGTTAAAGGTCTAACCCTTGGGTGTTTTGATTTATAGTAAAGGTCCCTTTTTTTAAAAAATTCATGAATCCAAGAAAAGCCTGAATCTGATACAATTTCCAATTAAACGCTAGTTTGAATTTGCTTTATTAAAAGAATAAAAACCAGTAAAAGAAAAAACATAATGAATGTTATGGTTAGTATAGTATGAAGTCTTTTTGAGGGTATACCTACACTATTCTCACCTAATCACTAATAGGCTTGTATAATGTAGACTTCTTAAAGTCTGTTGAGCCATCGCGGCTCCTTTCGTTATTCCAGCTTTTTGAATAATACGATCGAAAAAAATAAAATAAACATCGTCAAACTGTGTCAACAGAAACAAGATATCGGGTAATACCCGCTTTCACTTTCTGAGCAAAAATACTTGTATTCCCATAAAGGTTTTATTGACATCTGATTTAACTAAAGCTTTGGTAATCTGTTCATTTTCAAAAGGCCTACTCAAACTGGCAGTCAATGATCTTTTCTATGGAAGTATTTCTATTGTATAATACATCCTATTTGCTCCAACAAAGCTTTTTCTATCGACCGTGGTTACTAAAAATCATACATCTGTAGTTTTCTTTGTCTAACTCAAACTAGCCCAAGCTAATATGCAATTGATATTTTATCTAGTTTTTTTTTTTTTTTTTTTTTTTTACAACTCAGTAAACAGAGCAATGCTGAGGAACGGGTAACTTGCCTTTTAAAAACAGTCTTTGCTCTAATAATGAAGCTTTTACATAAACAGCTTCCGCTTGACACTAGTTGGTGCAACAAATCTTTTTACAAATTCTGTTTTCATTTCAAAGCTCCTCTTGTAACTTGGGTTGTCAAAACCGATAGAGAGATGAAATCGCTCATACAAAAGACTTGTTTGTATTTTTTTTTTTTTTTTTTTTTTTGGATATTTGGAATTCCAATTAACTCCAAACCTCCCCGCTCCCTCTCCCCCTTTAATTGCTTGGTTTTTCAAATATTCAAAAATGGATTCCTTTTAAGTATAACAGACCTTCTACCTTGTTTGCTTTTTTCAATATAGTTCTTTTGTTGTTTTCTTCTCCTCTTCCCCCTTTTTTTTTAGAGAAAAAAAAAACATCTCCTGTATTTACCAAAAGATAAAGGCCTCTTTTCTTTTTGTTGTTGTTGTTTTTTTTTTAAGAATAAAAAGGGTTAAATGAAAGTTTTGCTTGAGAAATGCATAGTGAAAGGGGATGAGAAAATGTTTGTTTTTCTTGTACTCCAAACAATCGATTGAACATAAAAGGTGAATTTTGTTTACATATAAACGCTGGACCCTTTTTTTTTTTTGGTACATTGTTTCTCTTTTCTGAAAAATTCGGTTTCTTATAAAACATGACAAAGGATATGAAACAAGGTGTAGCTAAAGGAGAAGACGCGAAACAAGAAGTAGCTTTAGAGCTATCCAAATGGATGCAAACAGTGACAACCGGGATTAAAAAAGCATCTACGATTCATGGGGAAGACCTGGTCAAAAAGTTGCATAAAAAAATAGAAGAAGAAGAAAAAAAAAGTAAAGAACACGCCCATAAACCAGAGGCAAAGGAAAAGAAAGAGAGTAAGCAACCCGAAAATAAACCAGAGTCAAAAGAAAAGAAAGACAAACCAGAATCGCCCATGAGACGTCCCTTATCAAGCTATAACGTGTTTACCAAAGAAATGTTCAAGAGAATGAGTGAAGAATCATCAGATCTTAGTTTTGCTGAAAAAAGCAAGTTGATATCCAAAATGTGGAATGAAATGCCTGAAAATAAAAAAAAGGTAACCAATACTACCTTTGTGTGTGTGTGTGTGTGTGTGTGTGTGTGTGTGTGTGTGTTGTGAGGGAGAGTATATCTTTTTAAGTGTATTTTTTAGGTCTACAACGATCAGGGAGAAATAAATAAGAACACTTATAGAACACGAATAAAGTTGATTACTGGACACTGTCAAACGCCAGAGCAAGACACTGCAGTTGAACCTTTGGTAAAGACCAAAAGTTACAGGTGTAATAAAAACAATGAGAAGTTAGCTTTTGAACGTGCCTTGCAGAAGAATGCAGAGTCTATCCAGGCTCTGCAGAAATCTATCCAACGGTCTGCCTTTCTACAACAATGTACAGCCTTGGGCTGTTTTGCTTGTATTTGCGTATCAGCCTATTTATTTTTAAGCTTACGTTCATGTGCATGTATATAATAGTAAAAATAACAATAATAATAAAAAAAAAAAAAATTTTTTTTTATAATAGCTTGAAGAGTATATCGGCCTTTTGGAAGTCGTGATGAACAATGTTCACAAGCCAATGGGTATCACCAATCTCCTGAAGTAGTTTTTGACTTTCGCTCCCAACAGGGTAGTGTTGCTCCCATTCTTTCCACAGACCAAACGCTTCATCCTATTAAATGTATATAGAATGCGTCAAAGGGTTGCTATTTTTTATTTTGCCCTAACCTTCCAACTTTCAAAACTTGCTTTTTCAATAATAGTAGGCTGAATGATCTCTTTCTCTGGAAAAACACCCCATGTAACTGTACATTGAGCATCCGGATGACTTACATTTGAAAGGAAATCGCCCTTTTTTATGAAATAGATATACACACATGTATGAGGGATTGAATCAATGTATAGAAAATGTTGGTTTACCTTTCGGTTGGTACTAAACCAAGTGATTGATTTGATTTTTGATAGCCGTTCTGTCAAGGCTTTGAATATTTGATCTGACACAAAGAATTCAACAAAGGCCTTTTGATACACATATCCCTCTTTAGGTCCCCAGCCATACACCGGATCCTCACTCGGTCGACCATTCACAGCTGGTTGAGAACTCACAGTCCAATAACCCAGGTCAATCCAACGTAACAACTCTTGACGGATCTCTTCTGTCTCGGTCGATAGACTTTCTTCACACCAAGGTAATGAATCCAGTTCACCACATACATATCTTTTAAACAAGTGTGTCACATCCTCTGTCTTTTTCGGTGTACCCCATTTATCAATGGCTTGGGATGTCTAAGTATATATATATATATATATATATATATACATGAAAAAAATAAAATGATGTGTTTATTGTAATGGATCTTCTTCTATATCTTGACCTGTTCTTACGGGTAATAGTTGACCAGCACCATAGGTATTTTCACCAAAAGCTATATACATAGGTACATTTACTTGATAAGAAGCCTCTTGTTTTTTATTATTATTTACCAGGTGATCTATAATCGCCATAACGACCATTTGGAAACTCGTCCCATACGGCAATTTTGCCAGGATCTCGAGCCGGTGTGAAAGGCGAGAGGGTAGAAGGAGGTTGAGGGTTCTAAATGATAAAAGGTGAGAGGAGTGAATGACAAGCAGCTATATATATATATATATATATTACAGTATAGGGATTCAATTGGTCTAATATCAAACGAGTGGAACGTTCAAGGTTCAAGGTTGAGATGTGAAAGTGGCAAAGGTTGGCTTTTTGGTGTAACTTTTGAATCATTTCGACGGCTAGACTAACGCCGTAATCTTTTACTTTTTGATCATCGCCTTTAATTGTCTCGAGTGTGGCCAAGACCGAGGGCGGGACTTGTACATGACAGAGGTGTAACATCCGACGGAATGTTTGATAGGTAGGGATAGGCATAATACCAGGCACGATGGGCACCTGGATCCCTTTGGCACGGCAGGTGTCCATCCATAGCAAGAAACGATCCGGATCATAAAAGAATTGAGTGACAATAAAATCCGCACCGGCATCGACTTTGGCTTTCAGGAAATCGAGTTCTTGACCAGGATCTTTTTGGCTGTCTACATGGCCTTCAGGATAACCAGCCACACCGATACAGAACTGATCTCCATAATGCTTACGGATAAAACGCACCAGGTCGATGGCGTGCTGGAATGCCTGTTGCTGTGTACCGTATTCTCTACCTCGCGGTGGATCCCCTCGTAGAGCCAGAATATTATGAATTCCTGCGGCTGAGGCTTCCTCTAACGCCTGTCGTAATCGATCCTCTTCTAGATTGGTGCAGGTCAGATGCATCAAGGTGCATAGCCCAAGTGATTGCGCTTCCGAACATAGTTTCAACGTACGTTCATGGGTAGATCCTCCAGCACCCCAAGTACAGGAAATAAATTCTGGTCTTAATTGGCTCATACGTCCCAACCGATCCATCAGATTCGTATATCCCTGAACTCACAGTAAGCGCAACACGTACATTTATCTATTGGGTTATTCATTACTAGCTCGGTTTTGGGTGGAAAAAATTCAAATGAATAATTAATCTTTTTTTGATGATCGCCTTCTTTGATTTTATCAATAATCTTCATTTGGATAATAAAAAAAAAAAACTAGAGTAAAAAGAGAAACACAAGAAAAAAAAAAATAAAAATAAAAATAGATCCTGCTTATAAGTATTCAAAGAGTAAAGATGAGATGAATGTCGTCATTGATTTTCGTTTTCCCTTTCATTTGTCAAACCAAATGCTCGTCACAAAAAGACAGGATGGATGATGAGATTATGCAGCTCAGGGAAATCTTGCTACTGCTTTTTTTTTTTTTTTTTTTCTAATAGGCGTAGAAACACGCTGTTCTCAAAAGAGGTTGCATGAGACAAACAATACGCCGTCACGTCTCTAAAAAAAAAAAGGATCTCTTGGGCACGGGTGGAGCTTTTGTAGCGGGAAAAAAGCTTATGATCGAAAGCTAGCCTATCGTTGGGTAGTCCCGTTTGCCTCTTGGTATTTGATAGATTCCTATTGGCAATCACTGCTAACTGACTGTCGACTAGATAGAATCCTGGCTTTATAACAGAATGATTGGCTGCTGCTATAGGTCATCTATCGTTGTGCAGTCACTTTTGTTTTGAAAATCAACCGGAATTATATCGTTTTCGATATCAAACGCTTGTCAATCCCTTTCAATGGCCGCCATGCTTTTTTACGCGTTTTTTTCAAAAAAAAAAAAAAAAAAAAAAAAAAAAAAAATTTGTTGCGTGTGACGCTCACTTTAGATTACAACACTCTACAATTTTTTTTTTTTTTTTCGTTGTTGCCTTTATTGACTCGGCTTTTTTATTTATTTCATAATTTTCTTTTTGCTATTTTGTGTATATTTTTGCAAGAAAGTTTGAGCGAGAGTGTGTTTAGAAATGAGTGGAATGAATGAAAAGCCCAAAGCAGCCTTAGCTTTACGTACAAAAACCAACCTTGTTCAATTACCACTCAAACAATTGAAAAGAAAAATCAGCGACGAGAAGTTACCACCTGCTAAACGAGCACTTTCAGACTCTATCAAAAGCTCCCTTTCAGAGCCAATCAAGACACCCAACGCTACCCTTGGTCTTGGAGACACTCTCTGCAAAGACTCACCACCGCCCAAAAAGATAGAAGACGAGACTCGTGCCCAAAAGAAAACAACAGAAAAAACAACAGAAAATAGCCCAAAAATCGATAAGGCTGAGCGTGCACGACTCGAAAAAGAAGAGATGAAACAATTGATGAAAGAGTTACCTTGTCTAAGCGAATACTATGAATTGAAAGAAAAAATCGGTCGAGGTAAACATCCAAACGGAACAGACTTCTTCTAAACTGTGTGGTTTTAGGCACCTTTAGTACTGTGTACAAAGCGCTGGATATTCGACGTGATATGTACGATAACAACGATTGGTTTTCCACCGTCTTGAACAAACCTTATACCGGCGAAGACAAAGCAAAGCATCTCAACGACGCCAAAGTCCAGAACGAATTCGTCGCTCTCAAACGAGTCTATAGCACCAGCAGTCCCCATCGTATCGCTAATGAAATCAAAATACTACAGCAACTCAAAGGTACCGCCTGTATTTCACCTCTCATCACCGCCTTTCGAGACGGTAACGACACCTTTGTTGTAATGCCTTATTACCCACACGACGATTTCAATGTACACTTATTTTATCTTTAGTCTACTTTGTCCACTGAACACTCTTTTCTAGGATGCTTATAACACGATGTCGTGTAACGATATCAAATCTTATTTGAAATCCATGTTTACTGCCCTGTCTCAACTACACGACCTTAAAATCATCCATAAAGACATCAAGCCCAACAATTTTCTCTACAACATCAAAAAGAAAGTAGGTTATCTCATTGACTTTGGTCTAGCTCAGGTAAAAATAAGCAGTCATAAGACATCCCAACCCCTAGATTCTAAATTGGCTTTCTTATAGCGAGAGGAAGACACAAAACATCTAGAGGAGAAACCTGAGGCTGCTGATGAATTGCCTCTTGTGGAACCTGTGAAAGGATTTGATACGCGTGACCCAAGGTAAATCACTATCCCATCTATTCACCCTTTCTGATCATCGACCCGACTCCCTTAGAAAACAAGTGAGAGCCAACCGAGCAGGTACCAGAGGCTATCGTGCGCCTGAGGTATTACTTCGTGTAGTACATCAAACAACTGCAGTCGACATCTGGTCTGTGGGTATCATCTTGCTTTCTCTCTTGACCCGTGTCTTTCCTTTCTTTGTTGGTTACGATGAAGCCGATTCGGTAGTTGAAATCGCTAATGTCTTTGGTTACCATACTTTACAGAAAATGGCTTTCAAATACAGTAAGCAAAAAACGATAGAGACATATCTATTGACTCGCTCGTTTTCTTTAGATCGTATTGTTCATTCAAATATTTGCGGTCTGCCTGCTGAGAAAGTGCCTCTTAAAAAACTATGTGCTTACTATAATGGGGATGAACTTTGTGCCTGGCCAGACGCTGATATTCGTGCTGTTTTAAACCTGTTGGAAAAATGTCTTCAATTAGATCCAACAGAACGTATTACTGCTCGAGATGCTTTAAAACATCCATTCCTTCATTTTGACTAATTTCTCTCCTTTTCTATAAAAAAAAAAAAAAAAAAAAAAAAAACATGTATGTATACCCTTTGCCCTTCCATTTTTCTTTTTTATTTCCCCCCCCCACATAAAATAAACGAGTGTTTTTCTTTTTTTTTTTTTTTTTTTTTTTTTGTTATTATTATTTTCTTGAATAGACAACGTTTTTATTAATATAAGACGTACTTTTTATGTACATGTGTGTATATCCCAAAAATTCAATTTATATTATACAAGAAATCACGGGTACATCCAACCAAAAAAAAAAAAAAAAAAAAAATAGAGAGAGGGGATGGTTTCAAGACATGGCTAAAAACAAAGGTCGACCTTTACCTGTTAATTTCACGGATAATTCAGATTTGATTAAATCTTCCATTCCATTTTCTTCCCATTGGGATTGAACCAATTCAAGTTGACGTTCTAGTTTGCTGGTATCCCAACTGCCAAACTCCAGTTCGAACCGACTTTTACGTGTAGACGCCAAGATCTTGTCCTCTTCATCATGTAGTTTGCCCTGTTCTGCATTGTATCTTTCCAGCTAAAAAAAGAGAGAGAGAGAGAGAGAGAGGGTGGGACTCCATTGTTAGCATCTATGTTTACATAGATCAGAATAACACACTTGCCTCATTTTCTTGTTCTGGAGCCCAGGAAACACGTTGTTTGACCGGCTGTACAGGCAAAGGAGACGAAGGGCGACTGTAAGGACTGTAATGAGCGCTATGATGATAATGATGGTACCCATGTTTGGATGAACCGGAAGGATAGGAAGGAGGAGGTCGAGAAGGAGGGGCAGCAGAGGATGACTGAACAGGAGGTGAATATTTAACAGAAGGGGGCGGGGCTGGGGACGCTTGGGGTTGAGAGGCAAGGGCAGGTTTGGTGGGCGTCGTGTTGGCAGGTGTGCTTGGGTGATTCGCTGAAGATGGCGCATAGCTTGGTTCGGGTGGCGGTGGTGGAGGGGGTCCGCCACCGCGAGGTGAGTGAGGTGTGTGTGCAAACGAGGGTGTCGAATGGTTGGATCTTGAAGGGGGGCCTAGAGAGCCACTCGATGGCTCTCGGCTATGGTACCCTGATGGCCTATACCCTGTCTGGTAGGGGGAGGAAGGAGGCGGAGGTCCTGCATAGGGTCGCCTGGAAGGATAGGGCGGGTACCGATACGGATAAGGATAAGATGGTGATCCTTGATAAGGGCGATGGTGATCGTGGGATTCTCTTCGGCTCATACTGCCTCCGCTTCGAATACTCACAGGCGAGGGTGATCGTCTTGAGCTATAAGAATAAGAAGACGACCCATGGTAATATCCATACGAAGGTCGACGGGGAGACCGGGAATCAGACCGTGGCGGTGGTGGCGGCGAACCCGATGGGTAATGGCCACCATAGCCTCTTCCCTCTGAATAACTATAGCGGTGATCCTTTACATATCCGTCGCGAGCAGGCGATCGAGATGAGGAGTAATGTGGATTCGGTGAACGATTTCTTCCTCCAGGATCTCGGTAATCTCTCTCAGAACGATAGCCGTCATTAGGTCTATAGGCATCAGACCTCGGGCGACTGTAATACCCTCGATATCTGTCATCGTATCCTCGTCCATATCTATCCATAATTTTGCAACTTAAAACAAATGAATACACCAAAAAGTAAAAAATAAAAAATAAAAATCAGAATATAGTCTGCTGTCCAAATAAAATGGGATTTATTTCAAAGTCACATCCACCAAGATCAAGTCTCACTTTTTGTGTCAAACAAAAAACAAATGCAATCAAATACTGCCTACAAAAAAAAAAAAAAAAAAAAATATAGACACAAACGATTCTTTTGTTTGGCTACAGATCGTTACAAGCACTCAGTCTGTACTTCTTTAGGGGTTCTACTATTGGTAGAAACTTCTTTTGAAGCCGACCTTATGTAGTCAGTTCAATTGTCTTGGATCGTTTTGCTTATGTCGTGCTTCTCAAACATCGGGTTTCTTTTCGTAAAAGAGCCTCTGCTCATATTGGTATTTCTAACTACCGCTATATAGCCGCTTTTTTTCCTAGACGGCCTATAGCTTTTCTATTGGTCTGACGTAATTATCCTTTTGTAAGGTATACGAAAAAGGTTTCCTCAAGGTGTCTAAACAGGGTAAGTAGAATGACAAACGATGCTTGTCTGGATGACGTTGGATTGGTAATAACTTGATACGCTTTTGGGGCTTTAGAGAAGTGAATTTCGGTAGAGATGATACTAAAAACCATCATACATATCTAAAACTTACAGCCTTATCAGCTAGATTTTCTAGGTCAATAGCAAAAGTCTCTCTCTTTTTTTTTTTTTTTTTTTCAAAACGTAACCTGTATCTAACACGACCCATAGTTTCGTTTTTGTTTAAGATAGAGAGTGGAAATAAGTTACCTAGGCTTCTGTAACAAACGTATGAAAGGTATATTTTACAATTTGCGACAAGCGGCTTACTCTAAGTGAAGGTAAAAAGTTACTTGTTAAAAAACAGCCTTTATTTGATCAAAGCAAGCTAAAATGTGCTGTAATAGTCAAGGTTGTACTGAGAGGCCACAGTAGTACTGAGATCAAATAGTATCCGATAATGATAGGCATAAAATAAACGCGTACTTATCTTATATGAGACACTGCATGTGCTTGATTCATCTAATTTATAGCATCAAGAAGACTCGCTTTTTTTTTTTTTTTTTTTTTGTAACAGTTTTATAAATGCTCAATTGAGATTGCTTGTTTATATTTATAGCGAATAATAATAATAAAAAATGTACACTATTTTTTTGAGGTAAAACTTTGTTAAACTTTGAACCGATAATCCAAGCGGTCAGATCCTTCGTCTGTCGAGTTCTTTGTATAATCTTCCCGTTCTTTTTCAGTCAAAGACTGCCAGAGAGTCTCACGGCGCTTGTTTGTAAAGACATAGCGAAAGTGTTGAAAAACACAAACGATGGCCGTAAAAATAACAGAGCCTACAATTCCCCAGTTTCCTTTGACAAACCTTGGACCATCTTCTTTTACTGTTTTTATAAAGAAAAAAAAAAAGGGGGGGGGCAAAGTTAAAAAAAAAACTCTTTTCTATGTTTGTATGTGTAAACTTACGATACATTTGAGAACCAGGCACACTACATATGTTGGCAGCGCCTATAATAGCACCAAGAGCAAGTACACGTTTACTATGAGGGGCTGTATTGGAAGACATCCAGGCAATATTCATTCCATGATAGGATGGGCTTGAGGCAGCAAACAAAGTGACTACATAAAAACTCCAGCGACCAGCGCCGTCAGATAATAAAATCAAACCTAAATAACTTGCAAATGACCACGCAAGACTAAAGAGACAATGAAGGCCATAGCTGCCGTGTTTGTCTGCACTTCTGGCTACCCAGATGGAAAAAACAAGGTTAATGATATAACCGGGTATCGTCAGCAGGTTTGCTGTAGTTATTTCAAAACCATAGCTGGTGGTCATTTTTGGGAAATAGGTGGACATAGGAGTAGTATACATATTGTACATGAAAGCTATCAGCAGGTGAGTCCATACTTTGGTGTCTAGCAGAGTTGAACGGACGTCGTGCCAAGTGATTTTTAGGTTTTGGTCCAGTTTGTATTTATCGTCACTAATAATTCGCGTCACAGCAATCGATTCTTCACGTTCATCAAACCAACCGTTTTTGCCCCGGAGAAGACCTTTTGTAGTTACAGGGCTACTAGGTAAATAAAAGCTATATAAAGTTAGTCTGGCTGTTTTTTTTTTTTTTTTTGTTTGATGAAATCAAAATGATCTATTTTTAATGCATACATGGCAATAAATCCAACGATATGGGTAAAAATCCCATCAATAAGAAACAGCCATTTCCAACCGTAAAGCCCGCCTACGCCATTGAGATTGAAGATACCAAAGGATATCAACCCAGAAAAAGCAGAGGCAAAAGCTTGAATTCCCCAAAACCATGCAAGACGTGTAGCAAGTTCTGAAGATTTGTACCACGTCGTAAAGTAAAGCAAACAGGAGGGAATAAAACCAGCTTCGGTAATAGCTACCACTACTCTTACCACCATAAATTCACCAAAATTCTAAGAAAAAGAAGAAGGTCAGGTAACAATAATAATAACCAAAAAAAAAACACCACAAATTACATGCAATAAGACATGGGACCAGGTGGCTATAGCCCATGTAAACATCAGAAAAGGAATCCAACGATGAGGACCTACACGTTTTGCTATCGGATTTGATATTAAAGTAACAAGAGTAAAGGCAATAGAATATACAAGAGTAGATGTGTTTACACCTGTAACATCAAATCCCAAATTTTCAGGCATATTGTCAGAAATAGCGTTGGCTTTTTAGTTAAAGGGAAGAAGATGGGAGAGTTAAATAATCAATACTGGTATTAAGCAAAAGAAAAATAAAAAAAAAAAGGGGGGGGAGTTAGATACTTACATATGTTTGTTCTATCCATGTTCAATACAAACGTCATAAGTAAAACAAAAGGCATGAGTCGAGTATCGATTTTGTAAACCACTTTTTTTTCTTCTTCTTCTGTCCACTCAAGATTCGCTATATAACCTTTGACACTGTGTTCATAGTAGTCACTGGAGTACGCACTAGTACTGGTCTTTTTTTCTAGCCTATTCAGATCTTCATGATTTATTTTTTCTTTGACCAAAGTGCTTTGATAGCTTTGGGTCTGGTTTTCCTCTGATATGGCCATTTAATATTAAGAAGCTCTAGGAAAAGACACGCCAAAGCAGATCAGTTGTAAAATAAGACGGAAGAAAAAAGAGGAAAAAAATAAAAGCTCTTTCTTTTATGCATTTGTATAAAATTAAAGGGGGGGGGAGGAGTAGAGTGGAGATGGGTGTCAGATTTTTTTTTTTTTTTTTTTTTTTGCAAGAAAAATATTCTTATGAAATGTCGAATCCCACATCATATTTTAAATCGATTGTGCAATTCATGCTTTCAAAAAGGCAAATACTGCTTTAGGCTTTTTGTCTGTTACACGAGCCACTGAAAACGGATAATAAATAGTAGAGTAGAATTGCGCAAAATTTCCCACTCACAAGTCAATCCGTTGGGTAGCAAAATACCGAAAGCAACACAAGGGAACAGAACAAGTGGTAACAAGGATGAAAATACGTTGTATTTAAGCACTACTCTTCAAGGGTTTTTGCTCACTTGTCTCGCGAAATTTAAGCTAACAGGCGATGATAAGAGCTAACAGTAACCCTTTAAACAAATATTATTATCGCGGTGTCAGGTTGTGTATTTTAAGAGCATTATCTAAAAAAAAAAAAAAAAAAAAAATAGTTGAAATTCTTATCTCTGTACTATGGCAAAATCCTCCAAGATGCTCGCGCCATCCACTGACGCATTTCCTTGAGGTAACGATCGAAAGTGAAACTAAGTTAGCTAGTAAAAATGTTCCGTCTATCTTTATGGAATAGATTACCTTAAACAAAAAAAAAAAAAGCACACACACACGTACATAACCATAAGGTTGTATTGTGATTGGAAGCGAACACAGTTTTGATATAAAACAAGTCTATCTGTGTTCTGGTGAAATACAAAGATCTTTGTGTCGCCTTCCATTGTGTATACAATTTTCCCTTGTGTGTCGCAATAGCAATCGAAAAGTCGCCATAGATTGCACTTTCCCCGAAAAAAAAAAAAAAAAAACAGATGTTCGAGAAGTAAAGATAAAAGTTATCTTCTTTCTCCTTTAAAAACAGCCGTCTCTATTTAATTTCAATATTTGATAATCTTTTATCAACAAAAAAAAAAAAGGGTCCAAGCTTCTACATGCGGAGTTTGCCACTAAAATTTTCTACCCTTTTCTTTTGAGCTATTTTTGTTCTTTTTGTCCTTTTTTTTATTTCTCGATGAATACCATTGACATTCCAGCGATTGGATTGGAAGAGGATCAAACACAAGCTGTTATTGAAAAACTTTATGAAATCAAAGCTGTTTCAAAGGATGTGAGAAGCCGAGAATTCCAATTAGAACAGGCAACTATTTGGAACAGTTGGATTGTTAGAGAAAGTCTTTACAAGAAAAAGCCTGAAAGACTTCCTTCATTAGCGCGAGGATTGTTCACAAAAAACACAAACGGAAAGCAAAGTATTGTAGCTAGAGGTTATGATAAGTTTTTTAATGTACTTGAGACAGGCGCAACTCAGGTAAAATAGCCTTCACCCCCCTTTCTCCCCCCCTTTTTTTTTTTCTCTCTCTCTTTATATTTCATTGTTCTTTCTATTGAGCGAGCCTATTTATGTTAGTGGCCAGCGCTTGAGTCAGACACCCTCGGCCCTTATGAAATAACAGCAAAAGAAAACGGATGTATTATTTTTATTGCTGCGTTATCTGAAGATAAGTTAGTGGTTACTTCAAAGCATTCAATTCCTGAGAATAAGACAGACCCTCAAGCACATGCAGGTGTGGGATATAACTGGTTGATCGATCATCTGGCATCAGTTGAGAAGGAGGAACGCGACTTGGCCTGTTGGTTGTCTGAAAAGAATGTGACTTTAGTAGCAGAAGTAGGCGCAGCATACACATTTTTTTATTATTATTATTTCACAAGCCATTCTTATTGATTAATTGTTATTTCATTAGCTTTGTGACGACGATTTTCAACAACACATTTTACCATATACAGGCAAGCTTCGTGGACTGTACCTTCATGGTATCAACTACAATACTGCCACGCTTAAAACGCTTCCAAGTGCCACTGTACAACAGGTAGCAAACGCGCTCGGTATGCATAGGACAGAGTACAAAACATACCAGACAATCCAAGAAGTCAAAAAGTTTGGACAGACCATGCAACTCACAGGTTGTTATGATGGACGTGAGATAGAGGGAGTCGTAGTCCGGTGTAAGAAAGCTGGAAATGACTTTATGTTCAAAATCAAGAACGAGCAATACCTACAATATAGAGAATACCGGGAGATGACCAAAGCTGTCTTACAAGTGACAAAAGACGGAAATCTGTCTCTTAACCTTGAAAAGAAAATCAAAACGAAATACCCAAAGACAGAGTTCTACCTAGACTGGTTAAATGCAATGATCGAGAAACACCCAGAATGGTTTGTAGACTACAAATCAGAAAAAGGTATCATTTTCACTCGCGAGCAGTTTGAAAAGTACTGGAAAGAGACTGGACCTACTCTTTCTATTCAACAATAATAATAATAAAAAGACTCTTTTTGATCCCCTGTAAAACTGTAGTACTTTTTTTTTTTTTTCCTGTACAGTATCTTGAAACAATAGTTTATTAGTCCAAGTGTACTATTTAATGAACTTTGAAAGTTGGGTATATGCAAGTAAATATACGCCGTTGATATATTTTGACAATCGGCGTTATTAACATGAATACTCATAAGAAAACGCGATGAAACAAATATTTGTAACAAGCCGTACTGGTATTTTTGCACCACTTTACTTTTTTTCTTTTTGGTAATTAAAGCATAAAAAAAAAATATCCATATCCTTTTAGAGGTTGTTCTATTTCTCTGTTGACTTATTGACCTCATTCCCATTATTACATTGTTGACTTTAATAAAATTGTAGGTCATAAACATACGGATCTTTTTTTTGGTTTCAACCAATCATTTTGCCATAAAAACTTATGAAAGCCAACCTCGCTCTTTTCTGCTTCCCAAAACTGTGCTATTGAGTTCAAGAGAGTAAGTGAAAAGATACCGATGTATGTAGCGAATAGTAATGGCTTTTGAGTTTAGAAGTTTTTTAGTTTTTCTTTTCTTGTTTTTTACGCCAACTACTATTAAGCCTGTGATAGAAATAATAGCGAAAGGGATATTGGATTCACTCAAGCCAGCGTCAATCATTTTTTGCTCTTTGCTCAAGATATGCTTCCGATCTACCTTTTTACAGCTTTAAAAAATGCATCCAAGACATATACTCTACTGCTTGAACCATTTCTAGGCAGTTTAGATATGGACATCAAATTACTTTACAAAAAAGTGTTTATATTTTTTTTGCGTAACAAGCAGCTTGGTCTGTAAAGTGGTTTGGGGTTTTAATTTTAATTGGTCAGTGAAGTCGGTTTTGATTGGCTATTTCATTGCGTCTTGGAAGCACTGTATTTTTCAAATAAAAAAAGCGGTGTCTGAATTATTGACCTTACAATCTAGTTGCACACCTTTCATTTTTACTTTCTTTTTTGAAGTTGTATTATCTCTTAAAGAAAAAATAAAAATAAAAAAATGTCCTCTAAAAGGTAGTTTGTCTCATAAAAGCTTTTCCCTTGTTTTTTCTTATTGCTAAAGTACAAAATAGTAAATCAAGATCAGATTACATTTGCCGTGTTCGGTTCCGTAACACTTTACCGCCCATACCATTTGCACCCAAGATGCTTACAATTCCCTCACTTATTGACCGACACAATCCTTACCAATCTAATAGTTTGATAGAACAGACACCTCATTCATTTACAATGGATCAAAGTTCATCCATTCCTTTTGATAAGGCTTTTATCGACAATCTAGATATATTAGAAAACAATGCTGATCGTGGTAAGTTGAGTAAAAAAAAAAAAAAACTTTGGTACTTATATAAAATCTTAGCAACCATGGTGAACATATCAGAAGAAGACAAAATTTTACTTTCTGCGCCTCGCGATGGCGATGTAGGTGCTGGTTCAGCTAGTCGCAGACCTAATGTTACTTGGCTACGTCGCTCAGAATACATTGCACATGAAGCGCGTGTCATAAAGAGCCGCAAGGAAGGTGTGGAGAACAAATTCGCGCGATCAGGCGAGTCTGCTCGAAAGCGCAATTATGACAGTATAGAAGACCAAGTAGCTGGAATCGAAAATACTTTTCGACCAGTACCTCAAGATTTACAACACCCTCAAACCAAATCGCGAGCAAAGAAGATTACTCCTCTTTTGCCCGATATGGCCTGTTGGGAAAATATCTATACTATTGGTCAATTCAGTGCTGAGCCAGCAGATGAGTTACGAAAGGCAAAGAGAAGGGCTGTGGCTCACCAACCAGGCCAACCACGCCCTTCAGCTTTGGATGGTACAGACCGTGGTATCTTGAGACCTATGGTCAACCCTCATGACTCCAGCGATACCTATTTGGTCTGGTTCTTACCTAACAGCGATAGTACATCGCGTCTAGTACAACAAAAAGAAGACTCTACTCTCAGCTTATCTGGGGAGGTAAGGCTTTGTACTTTTCATCAATTTTTTCTCATGGTTCTTTTTTCTTAGCGCTTGACTTACAATGCTGTATGTGACTACGAATATAACAACGATGCTAGTGCAGGAACAAAATATTTATTATTGTCTAATCACGATGATGGCGAAGGTGAATCAGTTGTATATTGCCCTATCAGAAGCAAGATGAATGTCCGAAAGAAGAGAGCTTTGGTAAAAAAAATAGCTTAAAAAAACAGAAATAATATTTACACTTTCTTTAGAGTGCCAAACTGAAGTATTTGGACGACTATGAAAAGCCAAATGTGCTCACGGTGACATACACTTGATCAAGAAAATAACATAGTTTTCTAATAAAATCAACACATCTATCTGTATTCAATGGATCGGATTATAAGGCTCGTATATGTCATTGACAAGATGTCAATAAGTAGTCATACATAGTCATTGTTAGGCCCGGTTGGGCCTGTTCAGATTCAAACTAGTAAGAGGACTTTGTGTTCTCTGCATGCTTTATGTGAATGCCAGTATATCTGGTTTATCTTTGGATGATTCTCAGATGCATTGCTTTTGTGGGAGAGAGGGATCATGTTACTGTTCCAAAAAGCCCTTTTTTTTTCTTAAAATGACTAAAAACTTAATATACTATGAACTAAGAGGTTAAAACATCTTTACATATAAACAATAGGCTATAAATGATCGAAGTGCATAAAAATAGGCGTATCCTTAAATGCCTTAAGGAACTCATTAGACAGCATAACTTTTAGTTCAAATAAGGTTTGAGAAAGTCATTATAGTGATATTGGTTGTTGGCAATAGCCATCTGTCAAAATCATTGGCTACCATAGAGACACTGCAAAAAAAAAAAAAAAAAAAAAAAAGTAGTGTCGCTTTACTAAATAAAAAAATACCTTATGCAGTTCAATCAAGCATTACTACGAACAGCTCGGTATTTTAAATCGTTTTGGGAAAACAAACAAAGAGTGAATGCCAAAAAAAAGAAAAGGCATATTTTTTTTTTTTTGAAGTAAAAAAATTAAAATGGAAGAGCATGGTAACATCTTTGACAACGCATTTATTTATTTTTTTATGGAGAAATTAACTTAAAATGAAGCTATATGTAGAGTATGTCGAATGGGTCCTTCTTCCACTCAGCTTTTATTTCATCCCTGCAAATGCTCTGGCAGTATAAAATACATTCACCAAGATTGGTATATATGCATTCGGCTACAGAGAAAAAAAAAAAAAGAAAACCACTAAACGATTAGATCTGTTATAGTTTGCTAGAATGGCTTTCACACAGTAAAAAACAGTAAGCGGCTTTTTTTTGTTTGGATAGTACTTATTCTACTTTTTAAGATATTGTGAAGTGTGCGAGTACGCCTTTGTGTTTACGTCTGTCTACCGAAAAGACATGCCCTCTCGTATTCCGATCTATATTTTATTCCAGAACGGGCTTCAACAGCTATTCGCATTAACACTGTACTCGATTCGATCTCTAATCGCTTTATGTGTCTGGTTAATCTTCTTGCCGCTCCTTACCCTCTGGGTGTGGAAACTGTATCTATGGATAATGACTGATAGAGAGAACACTTTTGTAGCCATACCGGTCTCTATTCAACACAGCGCACACTACTTAACTACGTAAACTAATTCACCAACCGTGTATCTACAAACTAAGCAATTTTGATATTTAGAAAACAATGCTTGGACGATTGTTTTTACGGACTGGCAATCATGGTTGCAGTAATTCTATTTGCGGTTACTGGATATGTGTTTAAGGAATGGGTAATCCGTACAGCGGCGCAGTTAGAAACTAAAGAGAACGAAGCGCCTCGACGGGCCTCGGGCGCCAATACACTACAACAAGACCAGGAACAACTCAGGATTCGATTAGAACAGCTTAGCCGAGAGCTAGAGTCTCGAAACCAAGCCAGAAGACCTTCGTTTACAATGCCTAGCGTCAGCGACGATTTTTTTGCTGTAATGAGTGCTCCTAACGGAGCTCAGTCACCTTTTGCCGCCTGGCGCGACTATCAACAACAAACAACCCCATCATTCACTCAGACTCGAACCTGGCGTGCCAGAGAGTTCAACAATACGCATCAAATTACTGAAAGAGAGGACTATTTTGGTCACCAAGATATACGTCCGCCTGAAATCCAACCACCATTAAACCTTGTAGAAAGGGAAGAAGAAGAGGCTGCATTTGACTTTATAGAGAGCAAAGATAAAATATTAGAGACCATGGGTATCTATGGCAGCCCTTGGAACCTACTCAAAACGCCCTTTTTGATGTCGATCATGATTAGCCTCTGTTTAGGGATCACTGTATGGGTGCCTTATATCATCGGCCAAACCTTCTTATTGGTAATACTTTATTTCTTTAGAGAAAAAACACGATGCTGATCCAAAAATATATATATATATATATATATAGGGATTACCGTCGATAGATCGAGTGAAGTATATAACTCATTGGATTAGGTTTAAACCGTTATTGATTGAGGCCATGTTTGATCCTTGGACAGAAACATGGGAATCAATTAAGATAGGATTGTCTGATTCTATGATCCGCTACAAGACACGAGATCCAGCGACTATCACGCTTAATGTAGTGGCGGGCTACTTTATACTAATTTTGATGGGCTCTTGGTATCTAGACCATGCGGGTTCTCAGATGAGTCGAACGAGTCTACAGCAACGAACTGTTTGGAAAGTCCTACTGTTTATTTTGCTCGAGTTGATTCTTTTCCCTACCTCGTGTGGACTCTTCCTTGACCTTTCTACCCTCCCTTATTTTCAAGCTTCGAGTTTGGTTCACCGCCTAAGCTTTCTTCAAGACAGTCCTTGTTCAGGTATTTTTCTCTATTGGTTTACCGGCACAGGCTTTATTCAGCTCTTTTTGGAGGTAATATCTCATGTGCGCGAGGTGGTCCGTCCAGGCGTACTCTGGTTTATTCGAGACCCCCATGACCCAGAATTCCATCCAATGCAAGAACTTATCCGCCAACCGATTCGTCACCTCCTTTGGCGGTTTGTTTGTCATGTGGCTATCTATTTTCTACTGATTATGGTAGGCATGGGCTGTGTAGGCATTGTGGTCTGCAAGGTGACTCCAGTCTGCCCCATACTTTGGACTTTTGAGTGAGTAGATGCCTACCACAATACAAACTAATACACATCTTATTTAGCATACCATGGTCTACACTGCCTTTGGATTTGTTGGCTGTCCCTTTTCTTGTGCCTCGCGCAATGAAACATGTCTTGCCACGCGAGTTTTCTAAGCGAGCTGTGATGACTTGGTGGCATATCGTGGCACGTGTGCTTCAACTATCCTCATTTATGTTCGGACAACAAGGTGAGATTAGGAGTAAATCAGGCTATGTCGCTCGAGTGCCTGCCTATGACCGTACAGGATATCATGGATCTCGACCGATGGTTGTGCCAGTAGAGGCGCATACTGGCATTCCTTTAAACGAAAGAGAGCGAAGGCTAGGTCATCCGGCTGGTTCCGGACCTGGCCAAACCACCATAGTACATATACCCCCTTTGTTCTATCCCCGTATGATTGTATTTTTACTACTGATTTGGTTTACAGGGTCTATCCTGGTATGCTCTATGGCTTTTGTACCCTGTGAGTGAATATATATAAATACAAGTTATCAAAACATACATACACACGCTAACATACGAATTTTTATTGGTTTCTTAGTGCTGTTTGGGCGTCATGTGTTGGTGGAACTTTTGGGGTTCAAAATAGCGCATGATGTATATCCTTTTGCTGCTGGAGCTTGTCTAATGATGGGTATGAGCGCACTGTTTAATGCAGCTTTGCAATATATCACCTTTCTCTATCAGTCTAGAGGAAAGATCGATTTGAGGCAATTTCAACGCTCTACGGTCTGCGCTATGCAACAGGTAAATTGAATTTATATTATGTACAACAAACAACTCATACAACTTCCAAGCTATTACGCTATGGATATCTATCTTTACTGCTGGGAGCTGTCATTCCTTTCTTGCTTGGTTGTTGGCTAGATCTCTACATTTTTATCCCTATCAAACTTTCTATCCACCATGTAGAAAAGATTGATTTGTACATTTTTCAGGTAAAAAAACCAAACAAATATATAAAAAAAACAAGTGACTTATTGCAAGCGTAAAGGATTGGTCTGTGGGTGTAGTCAGTCTGAGTTTGGTGTATGGCCTAATGGATCTTGTTCCAGGCCATATTACTAGACCATCTTGGAGAGAAATTGATTGGGCAACCATTGATCTTTGGAAGTCTACTCGAAGCCTGTTTGCACCTTTTATCGTCAGTCTAGCGCTGGTTAATGTTGTTCCAAGCCTGTTTACTTTTGGTCTTCTTTACGTATTAGGTAAGAAAAGCAATTCTCTACAGAACCCTTTCTGACTTTATTATTGATTTTGCAGCCATTGAGGACCCTTCCATCCGAATGTTGGTATTCCGATGTGCTTATCCTCTGTTACTTTGTACCGGCTTGTGTATTTTAGTTGGAATGATGCTCTTGCGATTGCTTCATATGTGGGTAGGTAAGATTAGAGACGATACATATCTTGTGAGCCGACTGTTGCATAACGTCGAGACATCCTCTCCTTAAATTATCTGATAAATTCGTAATACATTGGCATTCGTATTTCCAAACAAATTGCTTACAATTTGCTCGTTTTCGGGCTTTCTGACGAGAGAACACATGTTTTTTTTCCTTATTCTTGTATTCGCGTTGACCCTATCCTGAAGGCCCTTTGGCAACTTCAATTTATTTCTGATTATTGCAAATAGACTGGGTCCCTTTTTATTATTATTATTCGGAAAAAACGTGTATAAACACACGAAAAAAAGATAGCAAGGAACGAGTAATCAGAAAGGAAAACAAGAAAAACAAAAGAAAAAGCTCACTGATCGATCTGCAAAGCCAAAGCCAAAAAAAAAAAAAGGAAAAACCAATTTCTCTTTCTCTACAAAAGCCACGAATGTTTATTTGGTGTTGAGCCAATAAATTTAATTTCTCTGTAATTTATTGAGAATAATTGAAGTCAGAGTAGTACAAAGTAAGGACAATAAGTGAGCAGGAACCTCTTTAACTCAGTCATCAGGTATATATAAGCCAAAGAAAAAAAAAGAGGGATTCCTTTGTTCAAACCAACCACTCCTTTTTTATATATATTTTCTTTAAAGAAAAGATCAAACAAAACCAATGCGTTTTTCCCTTCCCTCTCTTTTTACATTTACTACCATTTTATCCAGCGCTATTGTGTTGGTCGCCAAATCTGCCCCAGTGGACGATCTGGCTTTATCAGACTTTACTCACGATCTGTCCTTACTTCCTGTTGATCAGGCTGAATTGGAAAAGCGATGGAAGAAGCACACCCAAAAGAAATACAGCCAAAAGAAGCACGGTCAAAAGAAGAAACCAGCGAAAAAGCATAGCCAAAAGAAGAAACCAACGAAAAAGCATAACCAAAAGAAAATCACAAAAAAGGGCAAAAGGCCAGGCCAAGACCAAAAATACAGACGCCCTTACTGGTTTACGACCAAACGACATACAACCAGAAGACATACGACCAAGAAGCGTACGACTAAGAAGTATACTACGCAACGACACACCACGCGAAAGCCAAAGACAACACGACCTGTACCTACCCAGCCTGTCACTCCCCCACCAGAGCCTACCCAAAGCCCTGGAGGTCAAGTCTTTTCGGGTGACGGTACATACTATACTCCCGCCTTGGGATCTTGTGGTACAGATAATACAGAACAAGAACTTGTGGCTGCTTTGGTAACTATTAATGATAACAATCCTAATAATATTAAACACATATCCAATAGAATGGAGCTCAGATGCAAAACCCTCCTAACCCTAACTTGAACCCTATTTGTGGTCGGTATGCAACTGCCAAAGGGCCTAAAGGTTCAGTGCGTGTCAAGATTGTAGATACATGTGGTCCTTGTCGTTACGGCGATCTTGACTTAAGTCCTGCTGCTTTTGGCCGAATTGGTAATTTTGACGATGGTCGTATCAAGATCACTTGGACTTGGGATTAAAGTTTTCTGTGTTTCTTTTGTAACACAAAATGCAGAAATCAATTATTGAATAAAATCATCTTTATTGCCATTGTCTGTGCAGCTTCAATGATTGTCATTTGATGTATCCTTTTCGTTGGCTGTAAGTTTCACTTAAAAAAAAACAAAGAGGGGAAGAATACTCTCTTTACATATTATGTGAGGGACAAACATAAAAAAAAAAAAAAAATAGAAGGGGCGAGAACCTTAAAAGCCTTTTAAAAGAAAAGGTGACATAAAAAGCAATTTCAACATATTTAGAAACGTGTATAAGTAGGTGAAACATAGGCAGTGTACGAGAAGAGTCGCGAAAAAAGACTTAAATAGAACGTTTGTAGGTAGCACAGAGACCACCTAAACTAAGCAACGACTCGTTCTTTCTATGGTTGTCAAAATAAACAAACATCGTTCTGTATTCTCTTAGTACCTTATAATATACATACACAAATACACATCGTACCACTTTTTGCTCTTGAACATCTTTTCATTATTCTTATTTTACTTTTGTATATAAAATAAATGGGAGCACAAACAGATTTTGTTTATGTCATTTGCAAAGAAACATTACGTTGTTTATATAAGGTTTGGGGGAAAGAGCAATCTGGGGGGAGAGGCAGGCAAGTCTATTAAATAAATAGATTATCTACACACACACACATGTACATACTTTTATAAACCTTTTTACAAACTTGTTTTAATTAAACCTTTTTTTTTTCTTTTTCTTTTTATTTCTTTTCTATACATTATTGTTTCCATCTTCATCTTTTTCTTTTTGTTTACTCCTCAAATAGTATATCCTAATGAACACTGTACTCAACAACACCTTATATAATAACTATTCAGCTCTAGACGACAGCCATCTGATTAACGCCTTTCAACAAATCAATACGGACAGTGCCGAATCATCAATACCCATTAGCCAGAACGAGCCTAGACAACCCAAGAAAGCAGGCCGTCCCCATAAACTCAAAGGGCAAGAAAAGAAACGGATTTCAAAGCGAAGTCAGGTCAAGAATGCATGTGGTAAGTAGCCATATTCAAGACAAGTACATCCACATGCGCATATACACAGCTCTAAATTTGTTCATGTATCAAAGTGTGTATATGTGTGTGTGTGTATGTGTGTGACAGGATAGGCTCACGTGTATGTGCGTATATTGATTATTGAAACAATATAGTAAATTGTCAAAAAGCATGTAAAAAGTGCGATGATGGGAGGGCTTGTCAACGTTGCATCAAGTTTGGTATGGCAGATACATGTGTTGACTCTCCGAGAAAAGAGCGCAAGAAAGGGTTTAAGCGAGGACCTTACAGAAAGCGAGGTAGATGCTGAAAAAAAATAAATGAAAAAAAAACTGAGAGAAATATTCAAAGCTAACCTGATGTTTTTTTTTTTGTTTTTTTGTTTTTTAGAAAAACAAAGCCAAGAGGCAAATGGTGGATGTTTGCCACTTGAGACATCCTCGCTCCTTACCACCCATTTGGGTTCTTCCCATGTGAATCTGCGTATGCAACCAGCTGATCAGATAGCTGGTGGCTGGAAAGGAGAAGAGAAGGACAGGCTTAGAAAGGAAGAGAAGAGTGATCTAATTGTGCCCGGATACTATCCAGAACCCAGTTACTCCATCGGCAACACAAGATCCTCTACCTCTTCACCTATTGACCCTAGCAACAGCATAGCCTCTGCAGTACACATCAATCCGAACGACCTTCTGCCCCTGTACGACAATGCTTTGTTTGCTTTGCCTAAAACAGAAAACAATATTTTCATCTCTGTCACACCTAACTATGACCTCAATAGTATACATGACGCCTTTCGCTATCAGAATCTTGACCTTACACACCCTCCAGATCAATGGCTAAAGAATACATTGTTAGATCACCAAGATTTTATCACAGGCATCTACAAATAGAGAGACCTCTACTTCTTTTTTTATATATATAATACATAAACGCACAAACAAGTACATATCCATCTATCTATTTATATTTGCACACATAAAACAAAATACACACACACATACAATAAACATAAACTAAACAGATGTCGAGTTGTATAAATAAATAAACATATATTTGGATTTACTCATTGACTTTATAAAGATAGACATGAATATTTACATACACATACATACATGAAAGAGCAAGACTTTCTTTAAAAGACTCCCATTCCCTTCATAGTCTATAAAACTATACACCCGTGAGTCGTCATTGGAGTGGGATGACGAAAAGCTATTATTATTGTCTTGTGTTCCAGAAAAAAAAAAGTTTAAACAGGTTTTAGCAGGCTCTACTAAAAATGGCTCTTTTTATTGTTCTATTTTCAGTACTCTAAAGTAACAAACAGACTGGCTTACAAAGGTACTTTCAAAGACGACAGAGAGGCAAATAAATTGGGCCAGCCATGAATCTAGTTTTCAAACATGTTTTTTATAGACTGTCCACATACACATAGTATTCCTCCTTTGTCTCCCCTGCCTCCCCTTGCTTCATAACTATATATATATATAAATGCTCTTTTTAGTTAGTGAACCGAAAAAGCGGTAAAAAGTACAGCCTACTTTAGGCTATTTGGAGATAAGAAAAAAAAAAAGAATTTATTTGGTTTCATAACGTTTAAGGCCCTTTATTATTCTTGTTTCAGATAAAAAGAAATACATTTAATAACGAGCACCCACCTTTTTTCCTCGAACGTTGGCGCCTCGAAAGGATTTGCCACCTCGCTGAGGGAAACCGCCTCGTGAAGAGAAGCCGCCTCTTGACGAAAAGCCCTCTCGGTTTCCTTTCTTTTTTGAGCTTATATAGTTTATAATAGAAACGCGTGTACGCTGACCTGGCCATCCGGGCCAGCCCCCTGAGACCGCTGGATTTCTCATACTCGGTTGCCAATCAATCTCGCCTGCTTTGACCCGCTTCTCAAAATCACGGCGTTTTTTACTCTTTTTGACCTTCTTTTTGGGCTTCTCTCGATGGTTTATTTCGTCTAACGAGAGTGCAGGACAGACAGAGGTTGGGTAGGGTTGTTGCGCCTCTCGGATCAATGTTGTAAAATCAACTGCCACCTGTTCCACGCGTGCCCTGAAAGCAGGGTCTGTTTCATCAAATTCAACCGTCTGTAAATCAGATACCAGTTGTGCATAATCTTGTTCTTTTTCTTCTTCAATATTCACTTGGGCTAAAGGCTGATGGGCGAACAATCGAAAGGAAAATGCTTCTTCTTCTTGTACTGCCTCTACAAAAAAAAAAACTCTATATAAACACCCTGTCCGTATCCTCCCTCGCTCCCCCCCTTTTTTTTTTAATACCTTCTGGTTCTTCAATAGAATCTTCTGAGCTTGATTCATCACCTCCTAATAACCGTTGCATGATTGCATTCATTTTTTCTGTATTTTGTCTTTGTTCTTCTTCGTCCACTTCCATTGACTCTTCAATATCGGGTCGAAGACTCATTGTCTTTTTTGGATCCATCGATTCTTTTCTAATCTTGTTATTATAAATTTCTCCTTTTTGTTTCTCAATTTACTTGGACATTAGATCACGGTTTTCTTTTATATGTACAGTTTCAAAAAAAAAAAAAAAAGGAAGAGGGCCTTTGTGACTATTTCTTGAGTAAATCTGCTGTTTTTTGAAATTATTTTATTGAGCCTTTATATTTTTAGATGACAAGGGTTTTCTGTTTTTCTTTTGCTTTGGTGCCTTGATATGAACACTAAACAGAGTTAAATAAGTAAACTGCCTCTTTTTGACATGTTTTTTTTTTTTCTTTTTTTACCTGTTGGGGTCTTTTTTGATATAACCACGCTTAACACCGGGCACACTTTTTTCGAGTGCATCGATATTTAAATGGTGGAGTGTGATTTTAGGTAGTGTGCTCCCGTACTGTTCAGCCTTAGCAGGGTCTACTTGAGCATAAGCAGCAATCAGACCAGCGACTGCTTGTGCATCTGTGGGATCTTCTTTGACCAAACGTTCATAGTCGTTGACTGCTTCTTCGTAGCGACCTGCTTTCAACTTGAAAGAGGCGGTTTGTTTGATAATCGAGGTAGGCGTATGGGTCTGAGTGAATATAGGGTCGGTTTTCCACATCGAGGCAGCTTGGTCTAAACTTTCCATGGCTTTCTCGCCTTGTCCGGTTTTCTGATAAAGCCAGACCAGGAGAGCCACCAGAGCAGGTCGATAGGCTTCTTTTTTATCCACCCCATTCAAATAATGTTTGAGCGTCTCAAGGGCTGAAGCGGGTTGCGATTCGAGAAGTTGCAGTTGCATCGCAGCGAAATGAATAGCAACAGACTTAGGTCGTTTTTCTCCATATCGCTTCAATTCTTCGATTGCTTTAGCTGCCTTATGTTGATGCAAGGTGGCACTGGCCAGGATGAGATAGAGCATCTCATTATCAGGGTATTTATCGATCAATTTCTGTGCATGGTCTCTACAGGCAGAATACTAAAAGGTAGTATGGTTAGATGTATTGCTTGAAAGTTTTTATTTTTATTTTTTATTTTTTACCTTCTTTGCATGCAATTGAGACAAGCTCTCGTTCATCAAAATCACACGCTTTTGATATCCTTTGAGTTTGTTGTCAGCTTCTTTACTGTTGGCCATCTTGAAAGTGTTTTCAACATGTGCCATATCTTTCGTTTGTTCAATCGAAATAAGGTTGTTGGAGGCTACAGTGGCAATACCTAAATCTCTACAAAAAACAAAAGCAAGCGTCAGCATTGATATATATATATATATATATATATGTATTCTTCTTCGGAAAAGACTTACTTTGAGTCCAAAACGGATCTATAGATCTCAACAGCCTCTGCTACGTGTCCTTGAAGCTGATAAATATATCCTAGTTGTGTCTTGATTACCACTAGTTCTTCCTCTTGCTCTTCTTGGCTCATGTTGGTTTTCTCTTTACATTGCTCTAGAAAACAAGCAGTGTCGGTTACCTTTTTTTTTGGTTTCCCCTACTCTTATTTTTCAAGCTAACTTACTTTGTGCCAATTCGAGTTGTTCTTGAGCTTTACTGATTTCACCGCGAGCGAGATAAACTGAAGCGGTATTATAGGCAACTTCGTAGAGATCTTCCGACGTTTCTTGACTTATATCAGCATCCTCTTTGGTAGAAAGCAATAGGCCAGCTTTGGAAGCCAACAGGTTGACCTGAACTTCATCATAAGCGGGATCCTTTTTGTCCAAAGTCTTTAATAGTGATTCATAAACCTGTACAGATTTTTTGAATTCTCCTTGAGAGTAAAGCTTTACAAAGAGAGGTTAAGACAGAAAACTATATGATTTTTTTTCTTATAAAAAGGTGTTTTACAATCTGTGCTTCCAGATGAAGAAACGATGGATTCTGATTGGTTTTCTTGACCTGCTCTAAAAGCTCCAAAGCAGGTACAAACTGGTTCGTGCGGTAGTAACAATATATCTTTTCGAAAGATAAATCAGTAGAACTGTTTTTGAACTGACGAGCGATCAAGGTAAGTGCTTCCTTATATTTTTCGAGGCGAATAAGAGAAACAACTTTACAATGAAGTGCAGTTGTATCATCTTTTTTTATTTTCAACAATGAATCGCTAGTCTCTAGACATTGTTGGTCGGCTTCATTATCTGCGCTTTCTCTAAGCTCTTTGTAAAGTCTAGCTATTTCTTGCTCGTTTGCTGCCATGGCTGATGGACGCGCTTATTCAAAAAAAAAAAAAAAAAAAGAAAAAAAAAGAGAATGCTCTTTCTTTTTTTTTTACAGTCAAGCCGGGCTTTAAAATACACTATTGGTGAGTGCTCGACTTTACCGGATAGCTTTCGAGTTTCTTTATAAAACGTTAACACTAAAAACCGAGATTAATTACATTAATGATTTAGTTTAGTAGTCAACAAAGCGTAAGAAATATGTAATTTAGTATGAAGAGCTGTGTATGTGAAAAAAAAAAAAAAGTATTTTTGCTAAAAACAAAAAAAGTCAATACGAATAGCCCAAAACAGAACCATGCATATACTCTAAACTTGTGTTAGTTTGACAAGTTTGCTTTCTTTATACCAATCAAGAAGAAAAGGCTCAGTTTCTTTTGCATTCTTACTCTGAATTGTTTTTCAAGGTATCAAGTCGTGCGCACAGATACAAAGAGGAGGGAAGGAAAGCCATATTAAGTCGAGCCTTGTTACACCATGTCGTATGCTTTCCCAAGACTACATGAATCTGTTGTTTGTGTAGCCTTTTTTATCCTCCTGAACCCATGATAACAATAAATATACAATGGTAGCCGATATGGCTCAAAATAGCCTATCGGTACTCTCATCAAAACGAAACATTCTCTCAATATTTCAAACGAGACGAAAGAAGTTGAAGGAATCGGTTTGCATGCAAGACCGAGCCAGATGTGTCAAATCTGATGTTTGCACAAGGCGGAATAATTAAATGCAAACTGCTCCTTTGTAATGTAAATTGTTGTTACCAGGGCTCACTTTTTACACACGCCAACTCTGAAACAAACAACAACAGCCTTTTTCTTTCTCCCTTTAGTTGTTGCACATTGATTAGGCTGATAAGGACTTCTTAATTATACATGCAAAAAAAAAAAAGTTCGTCAATATGACATAAGAAGCGTTGTATTCAGTTTATAAATACCGTTTTCTTTTATTCCCCCCCCCTTTTTTTTTTTTTTTTTTTTTTTGCTTTTTGGTTTCTTTTGGTTGAATGTACTTGATTTGCAAGCTACTCTACATAGCTGTGTTTGCTGTATTGTCAGCAGCATCCTCTTACTTGCCTATCTACTATCACAATGTTTTGGGCTTCTCTCAAGATCAAATAGGCCTTGTGTTGGCCATTGCTCCTTTTGTTCAGTCCATCTCATGTCCGCTCTGGACAGTTGTGGTCGACAAAAAGCCCAAAATGCATGGCGCCATTATGTCTCTTACCGGACTTTTAGGCGGCGTGGCTACGGTGTCAATTATGCTCATCGGCCATTCCCCTGACGCCATCTTTGGTATTGAGATATCCGACACCATGCTGGTAGTGATCGTGTCTTGCCTGGCCCTTGGTTTCGCTTTTTTTACGTTGCCCAATATGGCTTTGGTTGACAGTGCAGTCATGAAGATCTTGGGCCCCAACAAGATCCTTTACGGTAAACAAAAAAAGTGTATAGGACTGTATACTTACCCCTTATCCTACAGGCGAACAGAGACTTTGGGGTTCCATTTCTGCTGCCTTGACTATCTTGATTGTTGGACAGCTTATTTCATGGACAGGAAATTTGGATACCATTTTTTATTCCTTTGCTGCTTCCACCCTAGTATTCATGATCCTCGCTCTCTTTGTCCATCCGACTCGATATGAAGCATTGCCTGGAGCAGAGGAAGAAATAGAGCCCATTCAGCGCATCAAAACATCCGAGAAAGCTTATAATCGCAACTACAACGCTATTCAGGATCAAGGCGATTCTGGAGAAGAAAGTCGCTATGTGGATCTTTTCAAGATCAATAGTCTGGCTACCGTTCATACCGTACGCGAAGAGGCCAATGAAGCGCTGGAAATAGCAGGCCTGGATCTTGGCTTGGCTATCTCACGTATCGCTTCGGTCGACCAATCCTTGGCCAATATCCTCGAACATTCTGCAGAAGATATTCCTCCTACAGATATGTTCAAATCGCCACGTATCCTCACCTTTTTGTCTACCACTCTTTTGTTTGGCTTTGTTTTGTCAATCATCATCAACTTCTTGTTTATCTTTTTGAATGGTGAATTGAAAATGCCTGCTAGCTGGATTGGTTGGACAGGTCCAACCACCGGTATTACTGAACTCCTGTGTTTTTGCTTTTCAAAACAAGTAAGCGTTACTTTTATTTTGTTTTCTGATACTCATTTCTCCCCTTGAAATAGTTACAAGAAAAATTCGGTGTAACCAAAATGATTGTCGTAGCCCATCTTGCTATCATTGTGCGATGTATTGCTTATACGATGCTCGTACCAGACTCGTTTATAACGAATGTAATCGCCCTCATGTTACAGACACTTCATGGTATAAAAAACAAATAACATGAATCTAGCCCTTTTTTTTTTATTTAAACGAGTTGGATGATAGGTGTTGGTTTCGGTATTTTCTGGGCCACTTCTGTTAGTGAAATGGACAGTTTCTTTCCACCAGAACAAAGATCTGTAGCACAAGGTATCTTGGGAGCGCTTCACTTTGGATTGGGTACAGGTTTGGGCGCATTGGTGGGCGGCTATTTATACCAATACTTTGGCTCTATTTGGATGTTCAGAAGTGCTGCACTCGTTTGTACCGCAAACATGTTTATTTTCTGTATTGGTAGAATGGATAGATACAACTATTAATATACCAATCATATCTATATATGCATTTTTGTATATGTATACGTATACCTTTATCATCTATATAAACGAACAAGAAGTATCTACAAAACTTGACTTTTCCTCTTGTTTTTCGCTTTACAACAAAACTCATAAAAAAAAAAAAATTCTTATAGACAACAATAGTTTTCTTTTTAATCAACTACTATAAAACTTCTCTTTGATGTGGTCGAATGAAGTCGTGGTGAGAAAGGATAGGCTCTCTTAAGTTGCGTTAATGAAGCGTTTTACTCCAGTGGGCGCCACACCCTATCAGCTACGCTTCAACATTTCCATTTTTAGTTTAACTAGTTTCTACTACCCTGAGTTTGTCCAGTTTTAATGCACTATGAAAACGTAATTGTTGTTTTAGTTAGCGGTCAAGCCGAAGCCTTTGATTCTAGCATTTAGCTCAAATCTTAAACACAAAGTCACAATAATTTGAACTAAAAATGCTCCAACTATAACAATATACATATGTATATACATATGAGCTTTCACCAAGGCTTTTTCCCAAAAGAAAAAATATGTATTGAAAGAAAATAGGATAGTTTAGCGTGTACTTTGAACCTATCAAAGTGATGTGTCTGAGTAGCAAGAAAAAAAAGAGTAAAATTCAGGAACAGACCAAGAGTTTTTCGCCAAACTAAAATAAGGTATAAGGCTTATCTTTACCTTTTTTTTCGGTTTTGCATTTTTTTTTTGAAAGGTGCGTTTCTAAAGCTTTAAAGAAAAGAAGCTTATTCAGATTGATACATGGTTTTTTTTTTTAAGTTTTCAAGTGTAACAATGAACGCGACCAAAAAGTGGCGCTGCTTACACGAACTAATGGTTGGGTCCTTTTTCAGTAATTTTCATCGGGACACTCCATTAACTAAAAAGTCAAGTTGCAAAATAACGTTTGTCGATCAAATAGTCACCCTAAGTAAGCTTAAGTGCAATAAAGGAGTCAGACGATGGTAATTACCTCATAAACCTAGCGTTATTAGGTAGCACAGAGACTACTATTTTTTTATATAAAAAAATAACCATAAATCAAAAATTAGTTGTAACAATAAAGGGGACATGAAAAGTACTGTAAAAGCTTCTTATTACTCTGTTATTTAGGATAAGTAAATGTCTAATTATTATTGATTTTATAGTACAAATTATACGGGTGGCGTCATTTAGATACATGTTACTTTAAGATCACTGCCCGGTTGAGTTATTAGAGGGCAAGGTACTTCCGTTAGTTCCCTCATCAGGGTAATAGTAGAAACTGATGGCAATGACAATGTACACTGCTACAAGCATAAGGCCTTCAAGCCAGTTACTTTCTCCATCCTAACAATTAGAGAGGAGGTTATTTTTACAAGTTCTATTCGTATATTTGAGCTGTTACCATGATAAGATAGTTCACCATCACTACTGCAATAAACAAGATCGCAGTTTCATAGATGTTGAAGTATAAACTCATTTCTACATTCATACCCCAGCCAATGATAACCATCAAAGGTGTTACCAAAAGAGCAATTTGCATACTACTGCCAACAGCCACACCCAAAGCCAAATCCATCTACTCGGTTATGTTTTGTTTTTCGTTTTTTTTTTTAGTCAAGGTAACCTTTAAACCCATAGATTGTTCCTTACCTTATTTTTTAAAGCGCATGTTACAGCCGTCAGATGTTCAGCAGCATTTCCAACGATAGGAAGAAGAATAAGACCTACAAAGGTCTCACTGATTCCCCAAACTTTGGTAACTTCCTCAATAGCAGAGACGAGGAATTCAGCACATACACCCACAAGAACAGTCACGATAATAAGGCTAAATTAAATATGAATCAGTGATTCTGTTCATCTACAAAAGAAGAAGAAAAATCTTACAGAGCTACAGCCATCCATGTAGGCATTTGGGGTTCTTCTTCCTCTTCTTCCTCTTCGATTTCTGCTTGGCCTTCTTCAACATCACTCCTATTTCTATCTCCGCCTTCTGGGATCGTCGGGACGGAGAACTAATAAAGTATACAAATGAGGTAAATTAGCACAAATCCATCCAATTTTTTCTTGGATTTCTATTTACCAACTCCTTGTGTGTCCTGAGCTATCAAATCAGAAATGGAATGAAAAAAAAAAAAAAAATGAGCCACACACACATATATATATATATATAGTAAAATAGATCAAAGCTTACTTGGAAAAAGATGTAAGAAAAATACAGTACTAACAAGATGATAGAGGTAGCTCTCGAGATCTTGAGGATGCCCTCTTTGAGCTGGCCAGGCGATTCTGAGCGAGCAGATGTGATGGATCCATAAAAGGAGGCGGGAATTAGCAACGAAGCGACAGAGATAAATAAAAGTGAGGCGGATGTTTGTGCCACAGTCTTGTTAAAGTGTTGGGCCTTGTAGTAATAGCCACCTCCCCAGAAACACATTCCCAAGACAAGTAAGAGATTGGAAAGAATGGATCCAAGCATGGATGCCTGTACTACCACCACCAGGTTTTGTGTTAATGAGATAATACTGATAATCAACTCGACTGCATTACCAAAGGTGGCATTCAATAGGCCGCCAATGATCTTTTTTTTTAATGGTTAGTGTCTCGATGTAGATCTTGCACGTCTTACTTCTCCTGTACGAAGAGCGATGTCTTCAGTTGCAAAGCCCAACAGCTTTGCTAAAGGAACGATAGCCAAAAAGTTCAAGATGAATGTCACAGTAGGCTGCCAGACAAAATGGGAGGCAATACCAATCGGTATAAACACGCAGAGAACGTTGATATATGAAGAAAACACAATGGCTTTGAGTCCTTCTCGAGTAGATATTTTTCTAAAAGGCTTTTTGGATTTATTACTCCTGGCGTCTGATTCGCTAGACACCAGCGAATGATCTGTAGCTACATTGGAGGTAGCAGTAACTCGATCTTCAGATTCTTTTTCTCCTTGCATCATATTTTATATAAGCAAAAAAAAAATAAAAAACAAAAAGTGTATGGAATGACAAAAGCTATACAGTAAAAGAAAAAAGTAAGGAAATCAATACTCGTGCCTGTCTTTTATTTCTTTTTTTTTTTTTTTTTTTTTTTTTTTGTTCCGCCCATACTTAACAGTCAATCGCCAATAATAAAGAAAAACAGCCTAGCCAAAAAAAGAGAAAAAAAAAAAGAAAAAATATATACAAAACTGACTTTTTTTGTATAATTGAACCGAGTACGGAAGACATCATTTTGATAAAGTTACTAAATAGGAAAAAAAAAAAAGCAATAATATTACGCATGAGGCTATTAAAAGAAACGAGCTATGGGTAGATCCCAAAGAATAACACGTCTCTATTTTTCCGTGTCTTTTATATTATTTTTATACTTCTCTCTATGGGCTCTAAGCACTTTATCAACGAAGCCTAACTACACTACAGACATGCTTTTAGGTTAAAGAACAAAATAGGTAAAATAAAATGACGTTCTTGTTTATATATGTGTATAACTTGCAACAAACTATGTAATCTTTATATTGTTTTGTATCATCTGTTTCATCAGCTAGTTTAAGCCCCATGTATCTCAGTAGCCAATACCTCAAAACGCGCACTTTTGCTCTCTCTTATACTAAACGGAAGAGAGAATTGCTTTATTCATATAGTCAGTTCATATTGTTGTACAAGACCCATTAAAAATACATTGAGTTTTACTAAACCAAGCATCTAAAAAACGATCGTGACAAAGCCAATAAGTCAACTCAAAAGCTCAAGTTGTTTTTGCTTAAAGCTTGTTGTTCTTTTTTGAAAAAAAAAACTCCCCATTCTCTTCTACCCGGGATAAATTCCGGTACGTTACAGTGCCTAAAACAGAGATCAACGGAAGTCGAATATAGCAGTATTGACCAATCAACGCAGTGACGTATTTTAAAACTTCCTGGATACTTTCTCAGTCACGTTAGATGAAAGAGAGGTAGACAACACGCCTCAGCTTTGGAACTATCTATATGAAAAGATGGAATGAAAAGACCAAAATAAACGATTTTTTGAGTTACTGGAAGAAGTTAAATTATTTAACTTAGAGTACTTGATTGCAACCCAATTAAAACAGCAGAACGCATAGAAGCCCAAAAGTCAATATTATTTTATTCATATCGACACATCCTGTAATTAGCATAGATGTCTCTCAGATGTCAATACAATTGTGCCCTACACTTTGATCCTACTCTATGTCATATTAGTATTAGCTCTATGAGCTGAATTCTGATTTTTAAGGTCTGTCGACTTTTTTTTTCCATCTTTATATTGCTTATTATACCCAATAAAGAAAACTAGCTACAGTACTACAAAAAGCTTTTAGTAGCAGGAGAAATGATGATATGCTCATTATAAAATACATAGAAGACTTGTAGGGATGGAAAAGAGTGAGGATATACAGCATCAAGACATATACGACACTTGTTGCCTGAGGCATTGAAAAAAGTTTCAAACAATACTTGTGACAAAAACAAGTCTCAGAAATTATTGCATCTTTCTTTGTCTGTCAGCTTGATAATGCACTATGGCAAAGTCTATACAAATAGGTTTTTTTATGGTAGTTTACCGGGTAATGTTGAACAAAATAGGATTTCCTTTTATATATATATATATATGTTTTGTAGAAACGGTTAATTTCTGAGTACCTTTTACTTAATCTATAAAAAATAGAGTATAAACGTAAAGAATAAAAAATCGAATGTCACTGAATGCTAGCGTTGTTATTGCAACTACTTTTTTCAGCTAGAAAGGTGCGTTGTCAAAGACGAAATGCCAGTGGATATTTCACAAGCTAAGCACAGTATATGCCGCCCTCTTGTCCCTGTGGTCATACAATGTATAGGCTAAACGACGTCATCAGTTACGTCAGGAAATCGACAGGTAGTACGGCGAACCGGAATCTAACCTGGTGGTAACATATATATCCTCAAATAGCCATCCACTGTAGATCCACGCTTCTTCTTCCGAGCGCAGATATGTATATCATTCGCACTACAGCCTCTAGGTACAAAATGCTTGTTTTTAAAAGTCGTGCTACAAAACAGCCTTGTCATGGGAATTTTACTTTTGAAATACTAGTAAATTACAATTTATAAAAGCTGAGTGTGTTTATAAAAAGAAAAAAACTACAAAGGCGCTTTGGATCAAGTGTTAGCTATCGCAGTCCTTGTAGATTCAAAGCTTCTTTATATCAGTGTTACTCTAGTGCTAGACAGATCTGACTTTTATCAACCACAGGATAACTGCCAGTAAAAAAATGGTTTTGTCGGCGTTTATCCATTAATAGAAGTTCCAATCATGCCATAGGTAGATCTTCCTATTATCCGAATTTAAGCTTTGTTCGTCTTTGTTTGGCGTGATAAAGACAGACGGAGCCTAGACTTATCAAGTGCACAGACTTGTAGCTAGCTTCTATATATACATATGTGGTAAAGGGGGAGAGAAAGCTGAAGACATTGACAGTTTTATACCACTCAGGTAGCAAAAAACGAAAAAAAAAAAAAAAAAAAAAAAAAAAAAAACATGGGAAATCTGCGCTCTTTTTGGGTTTATTATTATTATTTACAGTTTTTATATAGCATCTTCCAGAATCATACGGGGTGAAATGTTCATGGCTAATAATTCTTGGAAAAGCAGTTTGGCTGCATAGGGTATTTTCATTGTCTTCATGAATTTTGAGCTCTTACAATATTGACACCAGCCAGAGTAACCAATGAAACCGCACTCATCGCAAACATGCACTTCAAAAATATCCGAGGATATCATCAAACGTTCTAATAGCAACATGGAAGCACCATAGCCAATTAGACAATCTCTTTCCATTTCTCCAAGACGAAGGCCACCATCTCTTGATCTACCTTCTGTAGGTTGACGAGTGAGAGTAGCACGAGGACCTCTGTATATTATTTAGTATATGTTATGTATATTTGTGTCCGCGTTTGTTTATACCTTGCTCGAGCGTGCATCTTGTCCATTACCATGTGCTTCAACTTTTGATAATAAATAGGACCAAAGAAAATATAAGCAGAAAGAGGCTCACCCGTGATACCGGATGTCACGTAATCTTTGCCTGAGTAGTTGAAGCCGTGGCTCATCAAGATTCGACTCATGTCTTCTACTTTAGAACCGCCAAAAGCTGTACCGTATTGTAAAGATCCGTCTAAAACACCAGCTTTACCAGCCAACAATTCAATCATTTTTCCTACCGTCATACGGGAGGGGAAACCATGAGGGTTCATAATAATGTCAGGGCAAACACCAAGGTCTGAGAAGGGCATGTCTTCCTGTTGTACAATGATACCACATACACCCTTCTGTCCGTGACGAGATGAGAACTTGTCACCTAATTCGGGTCGACGCGTTTGTCGAATATTGACTTTAATAAGCGTTTGATCAGACTCAGTAGTCGTAAAGAGTACTTTATCGACGTAACCAGTCTGAGGCGATTTATATCTTAATGGGGCAGGTTTGTAGGCTACAGCCTGTGGTTGTCCAGGTACACTTGCTTCAGTTCCAGTGCTGGTAGGACTCTGTTTGTTAATGAAAATGGAGCCTGACTCTAAGGGTTCACCCACACCAGCAATACCATCAGGTTCAATAGCATCAAAGGTTTCGTTCCACGTATCAGAGTCTGCTGCAGGCGGATCTGCTAAACGGTCATGAGTGCCGTTAGGATACCTTTTAATCATAGAGGCGTATTTTCTCATTACTTGGCATCGACCAAAACCACGATCTAATCCTGACTTGTTAAGTACCAAAGCATCTTCAATATCATAACCGGAATAACTCATAACAGCAACCGTGGCATTTTGTCCAGCAGGAAGCTTATCATAGCCAATTAACTCAATTGTCTTACTCTTAACCATGGGTTGTTGAGGATATACCATTAGGTAGATCAAGGTTTCAATACGGTTCAATTGGTTATAACCAATAGCACCGATGGCCTGCTTACCCATAGCACATTGATATGTGTTTCTAGGAGATTGATTGTGATGAGGATAGGGAATTAAACCGGCTACAGCACCAAGCAATGTGAAAGGCTCAATTTCTAAATGTGTTGTTTCAGGTATGATATCTTTTTCATAAACTGCAATATTTGCATCGCTTTCTTCGTTTACATCTACGTATTCTACAAGGCCCCTCTTCAAAAAGTCATCAAACACCATTTTTCCAGCAATCAAATCCTATAAAACAAAAAAAAAAAATTAAAAATCCATGCATTGATAATAAATTTGAGCTTACATCAACATGGTGTTGTTTGACAGCTGGAACCATATTTTCAACAATAATCAAAGGTCTACAGATACGGCCACCATCTGATGACAGGTTGACAGTCTTTTGATGGATATTTACGAAGACAGAGATAAATTCAGATATACGACCAGCACGACGGAAACGGCGGAAACTCCTAACGAAATGCTGAACGCGACGAGTAATACCCAAGATGACACCGTTCAATAAAACAATAAAAGTGTTGGGTTTGTAGATTTCTGCACCTGTCAGCAAATTAACATCTTCTACACCCAAGGCAAAAGCAATCTTTCTGATGGGCTCCTCCTCTTGATCGGTTGTTACGTGGGTCATCAAAGCCAAATTCTTGACCAAACCACATGCTTCACCTTCAGGCGTATCAGAAGGACACAGCATACCCCACTGAGAGGGCTGCAAGGCTCTTGGGCCAGATACTTTTCTAGTTTTTTCAAATTGTGACGAAATACGAGTCATCATACCCAAAGCAGAAATATACGACAAACGGGAAAGAACCTGTGTAATACCAGCACGGTCCATCTTGAAACGCTTCAATACCCAGTTACCCGTAGAAATGGCCCGAATAAATCCACTGGTAATATGGTCACCATGCAAAACAAGTTGATTAAAAATATCAAACTCTTGTGTACGGTTTGGTTTTTTCAGAACTTTGTCTGCATTCATTTTTAAATCAGAATTGAACTTCTTAAACAAATCTTCAAACAAAAGCGACAAAAGTTGACCGGCCAATTCGAGACGTTTGTTACCAACATAATCGCGGTCATCCACTTGTACTTCGTCGCCCATGGCGACTAATACACGACGAATCATGACAGCTGCATAAATGCTCTTTTCTCTAAAGTTCAAGTTTTCAACAGGCACGTGCGCCAAGATAACAGTAGCAAGCACTTCCAATGCCTCCTCTGCAATTGTCTTTTTCTGAATAGGTCCCATCTTACGGTTGACTTTGACTTTAGCACCAATAAAATCCAAGGCTTGCATTTGAGTAAATACACGGAGTCGTGATGACTCTTCAATATTGATAGAAAATGCGTCATTCAAATCATGATCATCACCACATACTAACTGCGCGATTTCACGGTCTGATTGAATACCAAGCGCCTTTAAGAAAATGGCGACTGGAATATCTTCGGAAATCGAGTTGTGCTTCAAATATATTTTTCCGTTCTTTACGAAAATAGCTGTTTTCGATTTGCGCTCGTGGGTTGAACTTTGAACATTGGCAATAATGTTGTTTTTCTTGTCTACGTCTACAATTATACGATTTTTCGAAAGTTGCTCTTGAACTAAAATGACTTTTTCGGTTCCCTTCACTACAAAGTATCCTCCTGTAATACATTCCATTCATATTAGTCCTTTTTTCTTTTTCTTAGTACCGCGTACCTGGATCCAAAGGACACTCTTTCATACGAGCAAGTTCTGCTTCATTCTTTCCAGCTAACACACAGTGGGAAGAACGCAACATGATTGGAAGACGGCCGATCATCACGTTTTTTCTTTTGACAATCTGTCTACCACGAGTATATTCCACGTCCACAAAAATATTAGCTGAATAAGTCAAATCGCGAAGACGACACTCATGAGGCGTATAGCTTCGATTGGCCACATCGTCGTCTGTACGTTCAGGCATGCCTACTCTGATGCCAGTATATCTATACGAGTAAACAAGTGTTAATTCTGGATGCAAACACGAGGGGTTTCTTTGAATTTCGAAGTTACTTCAAATAAAAATGCGGATCAACATCGGAAGTGAGCTTTTCATTTGCCTTTATGATCTTTTGAAGATCAACGTTGACGAAGTAGTTGAAAGAGTCGATGTGCTGCTTAACAAGACCTTTCACTTTTAAAAAAGCTGGTAAAAGCTTCCATTTGTCCTAAATTGGTCGGCAAATGAGTAAATAGAATTGAACAGTAAAAGAAAAAAAAAACTCTTTACTTTGATTTCTTTTACTGGCTCCGCTAAATGCTTTCCCTGGTAATATTCCTGTTTTAAAGACTCTAAAGAGTCTACTTCCATTTCGTCTTTGGGCGCCATTTCCACAATAAAGCAAAGAAACTTCAATGTTATTTTTTTTTTTTCGAGTCAGCTCAAGTTCACAACGCAAGCCACAATGTAAATATGATATTTGGAATTCAGCGTTTTTGTAGGAATGATTTTTAGCCTTCTACATTGTGGGCTTGTGAAGTGATTTACCTCGGTCGCTTATTTAGCTTGGTAAATCCAAGAAAAAATGTCTGTACGACAAAGCTTTCATACGATATATCCAGCGTTTATAGTCTTGTTTGTAACAAGTCTATGGCTGTAACCTGGATGGAATATCAATGGTAGAGACGCCACACACTTAATTGACGTGGTGTGGTACACAGACAACTAAAGATAACTTTCCTTATTTTTGTTGCTCTTGTGATGTGTATATGGAAGAAATTTACTTAAAAGAGTTTCTGATCGTCGTATTCACCAAGAATCTGCTTCGTATATACTCATGCCGTTGAGAACTCAAAGTTTGAACATAAAGTCAAAGTCGGCTGTGTTCGGTTGAAGCCGCTTATAGATCCTACAGAAGTCCTTTTTTTATCATAAGACTGCTTTGCAATATTGAAGAATACCTTAAATTTTATGCCTCAAATGTTTTAATGGGAAGTGTATGTGAGAGTTTAGCTCGCCTATTGATACATTATAGGCACATACAAACAATGTTTCTCAAGCCTATACTGGTAATATGCTCATCCAGCTTGCAACATATAGAATTCCAAGGTATTTGTATAAAATGATCATATCAATATTATCCAGGTCGGTATTGTAAACGATTGAGTCTATAGTTTTTATCAAATAGTGTAAGCTTAGCACGCTATCTATATCTGCCTACCTTTTCTAAGGAAAGAGCAGAACTAAAGTTGATGAGTGGGTATTAAGTAACTTGTAAATAATGTTATAAGAAGCTCAAAGCGAATGGTTTCAAAATATTCCCACTCTTCAAGTGGCCTATAAACAGGGCTCTGCTTGCAAAAAAAAAAGCCTGTCACTTGAACTGGTGAGTATCCAAATCCTAAGTAAAACGAGGTTTAGTAGATAAGAATTTACTGGCAGACTGGATTTCGGAAAAGTTATTACTAAATCATCTGTAGTATCTTCACCATTTGAAGACACTCTTTTAAATGATTTTAACATATGTGGTTCTATTTCAATCCAAAGTTTGAGAGATATATGTTTCTTCTAAGCTTCATATAATTCAAGCTAGTGTCAATATGGTTGATAATAGTCCAGGTATGTACAAATGAATTTCTGGCAGCCCTTCATTCTATCAACGATTAACAAAATCAAAGCTCAAGGTCGTGCAAAATATTAAAGATTTGTGAGATCACAATCATTGTCTGAGGTTTTTCGCAATGTCTTACTGTAAATATCTTATATATTTCTTGATACCATATATTCTTACTCTCTTTTTTGACATTCAAAAGGCTTTTATGTTTTCATTGATGAGTGTGTCGCTGTTCTGATATTGCTGGGAGATTTACATAATCTTTGCTTTTTTTTGTAAACAGAATGTGGTCATTAAAGATTTTTGTTTTCTATATAGTACTACTGTTTTTTTTCGAGAGGTACGCTCATATAAATTTTAATGAGTCTGTAGTAAAGATAAAAATATTTCGTATTATCTGGTTTTATCCCAGAATATCTAACAGTTTTGTGTGTATATTGGTGTGTTTCTTTGGGCGAGCTCTTCTTGTCAAGACTTAGGCCAAAGGTTGGCCCAGTATTCTCTTTTATATCAAAGTTGCTTAGAATAAAGCAAAATGCAGTATAAGATAATTGAATTCAGTGGCAATAGGATTAACTCCAGTTCGACTTCTTTATTAGGGGTATAAAAATAATATATATATATAGCTTCTATAATTGGCTTTTTGAGTTAATCAATTGGTATTTAGGGCTCTTTTTTGTTCTATGTCAGCGAGCGTATGAAAGATTTGGAGCGGTCTTCAAAGTATAAAGAAAAAATTAGTCTGATATGACAATGTAATTTGAGAAACCTTTATAACCAAATTGGTAACAGTTTGATTTGGGAACATGTTTGTTTAAAGCACTTGAGTAAAATCGGACTCCGTTTTTTAAAAACTAAACTTTTGAAGCCCGACTTGGGTGTGAATAATTTATGTGTACAAAAGCATTTAACAGCTTTCCTTTACTTCTCTGTACTGATCGGGGAAAAATAGAAAATGACAAGCAATTCTCTTTTCAAATGGATGGGCTTGGTAATCCCATTTGATTTTTAGCTAACAAAACTCACCCATAACTTTTCAGGGCCAACAAACTGGGAAATCTATAATGGGCAATGAAACTATAGATGAAGGCGAGCGATATTTTGGACTTGAAAATGTAAGCTATACTCAAAAAAATAAGACAAAGTATACACTAACAACACTGTAGTTTGGAAATACTTGGTAAGAAATTGAACATGCCATGGTTTGAAAATGTTTCTACAACTTTTTTTTTTTTTTTTTTTGAAAACAGCTACAGTAACTCAGTTGTTCAAGCACTTTACTTCTGCAAGCCTTTTCGGCACTGCGTAATGAATTATCCGGTCCCTGACGCCTCTGAACACTCATTTATCACAGCTGTACACCCTTCAACTAGCAGCAATGGAAATTCTTATTTCCCTTCAACTAGTACTTCTAGTATGACTACAAACCCTGTTTCTGGAAACGGAAGTCTTTCAAGTACCAAGCTAGCATCCCGAAGTAGCGTCAACGGCCAGTTTAATGGCACGAACGCCAACAACAATGCTACAGCTACAAATGGAACTACAACAAACACTAATTCAACAAATACTACTATTGCTGAAAAAGATCAAAATAGTATCAATTTAGCGCCCGGAATGGAAGATACACTGTTTTCGTCACTAAAAGATCTTTTTTGGATAATATCAACTCATAAAAAAAAGACAGGTGTAATTGCTCCTATCAACTTTATAAACAAAGTCAAAAAAGAAAATGGTAAACAACCTTATTTTTCATTGAATCTCAAGACTTGTTTACTAATTGTTGAGCGTTTGTGTTATCAGAGCTTTTTCGCTCAAGCATGCATCAGGATGCGCATGAATTTCTAAACTATGTCCTCAATACTATCGCTGACGACGCACAAAATTATCAGCAAAAACGTTACGCGGAAAGCAACAATAGCAAGAAAAGCAGTAGTGTTCATAGCGACAGCAATCATACTGATACAAGCTCGGATAGTTCAGGGCCAACATGGGTTCATCAATTGTTTGAGGGTGTCTTTTCAAACGAAACAAAATGTTTGAGCTGTGAAACAGTAAGTTTCTCTTTTTTTTTTTTTTATACAAGTACACCGAAAATCGAGTCTAAAAGCTACAAGGTTACTAGCAGAGATGAGTGCTTTATGGATTTGTCAATTGATGTCGAAATGAACTCTTCTATCACATCTTGTTTACGACAGTTTTCAGCTAGCGAGACGCTATGTCACAAAAACAAATACTATTGTGATATTTGTTCTGGACTTCAAGAGGCAGAGAAAAGGTAAAGCTTTCGAAAATCCTGATGTTTTTGATTGTACAATACCTACAAAATTAATAGAATGAAAATCAAAAAGCTCCCAAACATTCTTGCACTCCATTTGAAACGCTTTAAATATCAGGAACAGCTACAAAAATATATCAAATTAACATATAGAGTGGTGTTCCCTTTTGAACTGCGGTTGTTCAACACTGTAAATTTGAAAAAGTAGTGTATCCAACGAAATACTAAAGCAGTAAAGTAGAGCGATGAAACAGAGGATGCTGATCGAATGTATGAACTATGGGGAATAGTTGTACATATTGGAAGGTAATGATTTAAAATAATAATGTGAACTAAGCCCTATATGAATAGTGGACCACATCATGGGCACTACGTGGCGATTGTTAAAAGTAATGGACAGTGGATGTTATTTGACGACGACGTAGTAACCGTAAGCATGCTTCATTTATTCTTACAAGGCAGAAAACAAACTCATATTTGAACTAGCAAATACAAGAGGAGGATATTCAAAAGTATTTTAGTGATCTCCCTGGAAGCGGTTCAGGATATGTACTATTCTATCAGGCTGTTGATTTAGACATGAGCACTCTCAATATTCCTACAAAAGAACAGAATGAAGATATCACGTATAGTAACGGCGGGCCGATACACTATAGCACAAATGCATCATCGGAGCGCCTTCCTTTTAGTCCTATAGGCATGAGCTCTACTCAGCAATTTAATCTTTCAAGAAAAGAAAATTTAGAGGAGAATACAAATACAGCGCTGCCACCCATAGAAGAAAAGAAAAGTCGATGGGGGTTAGGTCGTAAGATGAGAGAAAAAAAAGACAAAAGTAAATAAGGAGTGAGTTATCATTTGTTCGAATAAAAAGCAACATCTGAAAACCTCCATGAAGCTCTCAATGTTAAGAGTTTCTTTTAAAGAAAATGGATGCTTCACAGTAATGATGAGTAGGTCTTGTAATATAGGGTTTTAAAGTGGTGTTATAGAATATCTGTAAGTTAAAGACTTATTTAGCCTTTAATTTTAAACTGTATGTTATGTGTATATTTGTGTTTGTTACCAGCAAAAGCAGCTTACAATTAGAACAAACGTTAAAGTTTCGACATCGTAAAAATGTATCCCTCAATACTAATGGTTGCAGTCTTCCCAGAATACAGGATGAAGGCTCAGAGCTTTTTATTGTTATGATAGTAAGTCTGAGCATAGAATCTCTTTTACCTGTTCACTGCAAATTTCCTTACTCCTCATCAAACGTTGAGCAAAGTCCATGCGAAAAACCCTCTTTTCTATGTCTCTGCCTCCCGCGGGACTTGTCAAAAGACGTTCTGAGACTTTCAAGTACGAAAAAAACGTATAAGGATACGACGTAAGCTTTGCCTTCTGCCAAAAGCAGCCTGTAACATACGCTAGTATTGATGATTTCATGAATGGTAAAGGATCGTCATTACGTCATTGTTTTAATATGTATTGAAATCATACAGACAGCTTGAACTGATATGTTTTTTTTTACCGACTTGAAATAATCTCAAGACTGTTTGGCTTTATTTATGTACATTATATTAGGTTACAACTAAAAGTCTACTTGATCGAATCCTCCTCCGTCGTCAAAGCCTCCATCAAAGCCTCCATCATAGCCGCCTTCATAGTTATTGTAGTCATTGTCATAGTAATTGTTGTATACATCCGTATGACCTGCATGGCCCATAACGTCGCCAGCCATAAGCCCTAAGAGGCCACCACCAATACCAGCTGCTGCCATTTTACCGTAACCACCGCCAGCTCCTCCTCCTCCAAAACGGGATGGTTGCTGCTGTACCATAGGCGCTTGCTGGTATTGATACTGTTGCTGTTGTTGCATGTACGGCTGCTGCTGTGGATACGGTTGTTGCTGGGGATATGATTGTTGTTGCTGGTAATAGGAATTACGTTCACCTCCATTGTTCATTGGCTTGTCTGCAGGGTGTTCCCATTGGCGTGTGGAGGTAGGTGTATATACGTAAAAGAACTTTCCTGACTTTGGGTCGTACTGCGAAATCCACCCTTGTGGCATAGGCCTTCTATCAGGATTTTCGTTGTGCTGATGTGGGGGCGATGGGGGAGCGTAGTTGGCCGAAGGGTTAGAAGAATACGGTGGGGGACCGCCGTTGTTATAATTTGTTGCTGATGATTTTAGTTTTGAAAATAAGCCCATTGTAGAGTCTAGGAAAGAAAGCTAAAACAATGGTCTCAGTCGAAAACAACTCTTATATATGTAGAGGGTTTAGCTTCATGCTAATTTGGACCTCAATGCTAGTATATAATTGGTTCGATTTCAGACGACATGACAAAATGAGTATGGCTTCCGCCAAGGATTTACGTAATGATTGTACGCCGGTGGTCTTTTAGAGTGATTGTGGCAATATTTAATGGTCTAAAGAGGGAATAGAGCGTAGTACTTGTTCATACACCAAAAAGTTAAAGGAGTGGATGGGGAATGCTCGAATAAGTGTAACGTTAAGTCCGCGATACAGGCCACGAATACCGTTCTTCCGGACAAGGTACTTACCACATTCAACAACACTGTTGTACTTTGGCTTTTCGAGCATAATGTCTTTTTGCAAATTCGTTTTTATAGCATCGACAGGAAATACAAACAGCCAGCTAAGCATTCCACAAAGCCCACCCGAGATAAAATGTATTAAAGGCCCAGAGTCGTTTCCGTTTTTTGAAAGTATTCGTTTTGCAGTTTCGTATGAGCCAAAATAAATGCCTGTTCCTAATGCATCTCTTGCTGTAATAAATAGTTTAAGAAAAGAATAGATGTCTTTAGCACCTTATACCTGAATGACATCCAACTCTGCTCCAAAGTCCAAAAAAGCCCTTGCGCTTTATAATTTGTTTGGCAGAGCCCCAGCTCGATTCCTCAGCTACCTGATTAATAGATACTTGACCCATAGCAATTTGCTTCTTTAAAAGGACCATCTCTAGCTGTCTCTGAATTTTGATAAGTTCTAATGGACAGCTCAATAGAGCAATAAAAGCACCACTGACGCTACCACTAACAGTAGATAGCGCAAGTGTAGATCTAATATTATCGTTTTTGAATCCCCCTTCTTGCAGCAGTTTCTTCTTTGTTCCTTCATATATTGAGAAAGAAACAGACTTGATGATGCTGACAGTAATCAAAGGTGGAATCATTCCTCGAAAAAAGCCCCTAGCTCCTTCTTCAACATAAGTGGTTTTTACGCAAGACCAAATCGAATCATAGTGATGTGTTTGCATTCGAGTTTTGATTGAATCGAACTTTGTCGTATAAAGCTTATTAGACAAGCGAATAAACTTAAAGGGTCAAATCTTACTGGAAATCCTGCCAGGACTGAAACAACTGCTGCGCTAGAGGCAGCAATGACCGTTCTGTTGGCTGTTTCATTTTTCAGAAAGACAGTTAGGCTTGACGTAACTATTTTTTTTTAATGAAAATACCTTGTAACAGTTTTTCACTTGTTGTACGAGCATCGATGGTGTTGTCTCTGTTTACTTAATTAGGAGGTGGCGTTAACGTTTGTTTATTTTTTATTTTTATTTTTGCTTCTCTGTGCCTCATTTCTATAACTGGTTTCATTTTTGACTTGTCATTCGGTAGATCAATAAATATCAAAAAAAAAAAAAAAAAGTGGAGCTATAGAAAATTATCTGAGGTAAAATTATCTGACTCTCGTTAAAGTCTCTTTGTTTTTGATTTTTGCTTAATAAATCGCAATCAAACTAAAAAATGCATCTTCAGAGCTTACCAGACATCTTAGAAAGTGTTTTGAAACACCCTGAATATCATGTTGACGAGTCCCATGTTCAAGTTATTAAAAACCGCAAAGGAAAAGCCATTCCATTGAACTTAATACATGGCATGGTCAAAGAATTATACAAATTTCCTATACAGTACGTTATTGAGTGCATTTTATCAGACCCTCGATTTGAGCTAAATCAAAAAAAAACAGCAGTGCGCTTTACACATATACCAACTGAAACCGACTCTTTCGGTTACTTGATTCAAAACACACAAATAGAAACTCCTAATACAGAGAATGTCGAGCCAAAAACGGCACATTTTGAACCTTTGTATTCTAAAATATGGACTGACGATGTGAAGCCTAGGCAATGCATGTTGCCAGTCTTTTATGAGGATGGAAAGTTCTTTGAAGATATTGAAGCGGAAAACTACCACGACATCCATGAGTCTTTTCTACCAACACCAATATACGATAGGCCGCTGAAAGATATCAGACTCAGCACATGTGTTTGTTTTAACTGTGGGACAAAAGGTCATGGTTACGAAGAGTGTTCAGAGGTTCTGTGCGAAAAAAGGGTCCGGGATAGAAGAAGAGAGTTAAATCTAAGCAGGCCAGGAAAAAGACGGTTTTACGATGAGCTTGGTCTAATTTACAATGCGAACCGTATGGCGCCAGAAGGCTTAAAAGAGTCCTTAGGCATGTTGATGGAAAGCAACGAGTCTTCCTACTATGAAAAAATAAACAAGCTTGGATACCCGCCGGGATACTTAGATGGCACTCCCTATCACCCTTTGAAACAACAGTCATATACAATTCATCAGGATGATCTAAACTTTTCGTCTGCACCTTTGCTCAAAGTATACAACAATGATAGTACAAGTCAAACCGAAGTAGATGTTGACGTTACGGATAGTAATAAATACCCTACACAGGACATTTATCCCAATCTATTTGATCACACCAAAGCTTATCACTCCCTTCAAGGTTATGAGGATATGCAGACACATAGTGAAGGTAATCCTAACCAAGTAGTAGACTATAGCCATGATCCAAACTATCACTACTACTACTACTATCACTACTATCAGAACATGTACCTTGATTCGTTGCCTCCAGAAAGCCAACAGTCAAGGCCGTTGGAGGATCAAAACCTTGGTTTGTACACATCCGAACCCTGTGACACATGCCAAGTATATGACCAGGAAATCTCCACACCTTTACCCAACTTTTTGCCTGAAACAAATGATGAATGTATAGATATGGACATTTCTGATGAGGAATAGGTTAAATCTTATATGCTCCATTCTATAAATGTATGTTTACCTGTGCATATCAGCTGTTCCCAAAGATTTGTAATAAATACTCATTTTAAGCAGAATTCCGTTTTGACTGGTATTTCAAAAGAGAGATTCTATTACTCTTGTGGGTGTGTTTGTTTTTTAGGCAATATGAGGTAAGCTAGGATGGTTATAGTACTCCAATATCCCTATATACAAAAAAAAAACATCGGACTTGGGATTCTCAATTGATGGAGAAACATTGGCTTTCAGAAAACAACAGTAGTTTGACTTTGTCAAAGTACTTTAAAAAATTCAAAGGTAACTAAAAACTACAAAATGCTGGCTTAATGCTTTCAGATAAGCAATGTTTCCTAAGGCTGTGTTCGCATCAAAATTGGTAAGGTACCGTTTGACTCTTTATAGTGCTGAGAACGGAGCAAGAAAAGTTTTTGTTATCGATTTCTATATTTTTTTTTAGAATTCTGATTGTTTTCACTTAGAATAAAAGTGCACGCTGTGTGACCTGTTGTTATAATTTTTGAAATTTTGTTAAGCTCTTAACTTTCGCTTTTTGCTACAACCTCATTCTTTGCATGTCCTCTTTCTCTGCGAAATGGCAAGATACCTTGATCAAAATCAGCAATTGAATAATGGGCCTTCGCAAGTAATATGAATATTCCTTCTAAATAGTCAGAGCGTAATACTTAAGTGCTTTATAGTTCTATAGCCGCGATGACTCTGCAGCATTCGCCTACTTCCAAGAAATGTCACCAACTTTGCAACAGGCACTTTTAAGCAACCATCCACATTTAGGAAGCTTGCAGCTTCAGAGGCAGCAACAAGCTTTGCAGCAGCAACAACAGCAACAGCAGCAGCAGCAACAACAACAACTTCGATTCATACCTCCTATAATGGCCCCACCTCAATCTCCAACTTTGTCTAGTTATTATTTTGAAAGCGGATGGGTAAATAACTACTTTGATCCAAAGCGTAGACAGTATCTTTCTAGCCGCGTTGATCAAGATCATCAAAGACAGCATTCACAACATGAACTCACACACTCTCAACAATTACTTCAACAGCAACAGCAACAGTATATATTTCATCAACAGCATCAGAACAACTCTATACCTCATAATACAGCATTCAGAGAAAATGCAAAGCTTTTCTCTAACAATAGCATAAACCGACCGCAAAATTTTTCGGCGCACCATGCTAATTTGGTCAATCGAGTGCCAGCATCCAATCCATATCTTAGTGCAGCAGCAGCAGCAGCAGCAGCTTCTGTCACTGTTTCTCCTGGTCAAGGGATTAATTTTCCTGATATTTCGACGCAAATGCTTAACTTAAATACACCGGAAGAATGGCGCGAAAATTTATTACAGTATGCTCATAGCTTATATTCAATAGCACCTCAGAATCCATACCTTCTACCTCTACTTCACTCACTAAATAATGCTTTCCCTACACACTTGCCTGTCCTGCTGTTGCTTGCATGTGTTTATTATTCGTATCAAGATTACAACTCGTCGTTACAATACAACCAGTTCATCTTAAAATACGATGCAAATTATGTTGAGGCTATGAGTAATATCGGCACTACTCTGAAGACTATGGGTAAAGCTACTGAGGCAGAAAAATGGTGGTATCAGGCTGTCAAAATTAGACCTGGATATTGGGATGCAGTTGAAAATCTAGTCGGTGTCTTATGTGCAAAGAGGGGAGACAAGCAGACAAAGGAACCAGAACATCCAAGATATACAGAGGCCTTAGCCGTTTGCGAATTTGTCGAAAAGCACTTTTATAGTACTATTCCTGAAGAACCTATCAAAACCCCAAAACAGCTCCCACCTTATCAACTGCCTAGACTTCAAAATTTGTTCTATGCTAAAGGGAATTTAAGGTATGCCTTAGGAGATATACGAGGAGCTCAAAAAGAGTATGAAAAAGGCTTGGAGCTAGCTTTCGATGGAGTGAGCTACCTGAGTCTTTGCAATTTAATAGCTTTTGCATGCTCAGCCGGCACTACACTTGGTAATCCTGATGGAAGATCTGTCCCGCTTGTTCTGTTTCAACCCGAGCAAGCTGTCCGTGTTTTACACACCGTCTTTCCCAACTATAACGGTGTACTACCTGGTTTAGCAAATATTAGTTATACCACAGCAGGCAACAGCAAAACCAACAACAGTGCAGAGTTTGCCTCTGCTGTTCAACAAACAAACCAGACTACAGCTACTATTCTTTTGACTTTAGCAAAGCTATTTCAAGATATCATGAACCCTACTACTCCAGCTCTGATATCGGCTTCGGCCACATCAGGGTCCTCTTTCTGTACTCCTCCCAATCTATCCACCCTTTTGCCATTATACTATCTTAGCTTGGCATTAAATCCAAGCCCTTCCACGGCCAATAATCTTGGAATTATTCTGAGCAATATACCTGGAGCAGTCACTGTATCTGCTGTAAAATTGGATCCATCTTCCACATCGCCACTAACAGGAACTATGTTAGCTATGCAGTATTACATGTATGGTCTCCAATTAGATTCTAATCACCCTCATCTATACACCAACTTGGGTTCCCTCTTAAAAGATATGGGTCATTTAGTAGAGGCAGTGGGTATGTATGAAAAAGCGGTTGAATGTAACCCGAGATTTGATGTCGCTCTTGCAAACCTCGGAAATGCCGTCAAAGACATGGGCCGTGTTCAGGATTCTGTTCAATGGTATAGAAGAGCTGTAGAAGTGAACCCCAACTTTGTTGATGCTGTTTGTGGTTTGGCTAACTCTTTGAATGCAATTTGCGATTGGCACGGGCGGGGTAGCGTTGGAAGTGAGCCTGGAGTAGACCAATTTGGAAACTATTTTGTTTCATCAATGAGTACATCACGGTCTGGTTGGATAGGTCGTGTTGTAGATATTGTTGAAAAGCAACTTGACGACGGTTCCATTTGGGGTGCAGGGACCTTGAAACTTCCTATAGACGCAGAGTCTAACAAAACTCTAGGAGAGCAGCTTGTTGAAAGGTTACTTTCGTGTACAAGGCTAGATATGCAAAGCAGAAACAGCACTGATCAAATAACCAACTTGTGGAGATCCCGCTTGTTATTTTATACTGAGCATAACAGTAAAAAAAAAAACGAAGGCAGCTGGCTTATAAGATTAATCGAAAGAATCATGAGGAGATTACAACGCAATTGGTACATCGAAGCATATGGCACCACTGTAAAAACTATGAATATACAATGCGAAAAAATTCATTTGACGCCTGAATCGATACAGAAATACTCTCGACCTGTTATCCCTTCCAGCTTATCTGCTCCTCCAGTACCGTCGGTTCTGCCATTCCATACGTTTACGTACCCTCTTACAGCAAGACAGATAAGGCTTATTTCTCATCGAAATGCTTTACGCATATCACATGTAGCTTTGAATTCGTTTTGGGTTCCTACACATGTGTATCCACCACCTCCGCCACCTTCTTATAGACTAAAAATAGGCTACGTATCTTCTGACTTTAACAATCACCCTCTATCACATTTAATGCAATCGGTATTTGGATTCCATGATAAAACGAAGTATCAGGTTTATTGCTATGCAACCACTGCTACCGACAACTCACCCTATCGTCAGAAGATTGAAAGAGAGTCTGAAAATTTTACAGATGTCTCAAGTTGGTCAAATGAGCATTTGGTTCAAAGAATACTAGCTGATGGTATTCATGTTCTAGTGAACCTAAATGGTTATACAAAAGGTGCGCGAAATGAGGTTTTTGCCGCTCGGCCATGTCCAGTTCAGTGTTCTTTTATGGGATTTGCCGGTACACTTGGTGGGGGATGGTGCGACTGGATTATAGCCGACCCCATTGTGTGTCCTCCAGAGGCAGTGAGTAGTGAAGTTTGGCGACAAAGAACAAGACAAGAGGTAGCGCTCAATCTCAGTGGAGATTTCGAAGGTGACGTTGACCCTGAAGAGGGTACGAACGACTTTGTTTATACAGAGAAGTTTATATACATGCCGCATTCTTATTTTGTAAACGATCACAAACAAGGATTCAGAGATGAACCAATTACAGAGCCACACAACGCAAAAAATAACAAAGAGTTGCTATGGAGTATGGAAGAAGATAAAAGATGGAAGATGCGTCATGAAGTTTTCCCCAACTTACCAGACGACGTTGTCATTTTCGCCAACTTCAATCAGCTTTATAAGCTAGAACCAGGCACCTTTCGGATGTGGCTTCAGATCTTAGAGAGAGTGCCCAATTCAATTCTTTGGCTTTTACGGTTTCCGCCAGCAGGCGAGCACCACTTGCGAAACTGTGCAACTGAGTGGTCAGGACCACAAGTTGCCCAGCGTGTAGTTTTCACAGACGTTGCTCCCAAGCATATTCATATACATCGAGGCCGGATTGCTGATATTTTTTTGGATACACCTGAATGTAATGCTCACACAACAGCTGCAGATATACTGTGGTCAGGGACTCCTATTGTTACATATCCAAAGTATATACACAAGATGTGTTCACGTGTAGGTGCCAGTATCGCTATGGCCACCGGATTTGGTGAAGAAATGATTGTTGCAAATGAAGAACAATATCAAGAGCGCACTGTAGAGTGGGCCAAAAGTCTGTCATATACTTACCAAAATGTTCCTGGAACTGATATTATACAACGACGTGGGCATGGTGCATTAATGGATTTACGAAAACGCTTGTTTCTTTCTCGTGAACAATGTCGTTTGTTTGATACTTTAAGATGGACTCAAAATTTGGAAAGAGGGTATGAAGAGGCTTGGAAGCGTTGGGTGACTTCCAAAGAATTCGAGGATATTACAGAAGAAACTCCTTCCTCAGGCTGTATCTGGGTCATCGATCCAGACGATAGTAAATAAGAATAGATTACAAAGCTGCATATACAAAGCGGGTTTTTTTTTTTTTTTTTTTTTTTTTTTTTTTTTGGAAATTGTACTGTATATTTTTATTCTAGCTCTAGTGTTGTGCTGTGCCAGTAACTAGTGCTTTTTTTTCTCTTATAAAAAAAAAGAAATGTAATTTTATTAGCTTTTGTCTTGATGCTGTAACTGCTACAGTTCAGATATACATCTAGCTAGTAACGGTTAAATAGTTGCGCCAAAAAAAAAAAAAAAAATCATTTTGTCATAGTGGTTTTATGTATAGGTTTTTTGTTGACATAATATTACAACATCTCCTTTTCGCCTACTATCATCGTGAAAATGACTATTGAAAAATCTTTGACATTCTTTGTATCCAAGTTTTTGCAATTCTTGGTCTAATTTGGAGAGCAAGTTATCAAACAATACTAAATGAGAAGTTGGCCATATACGATCATTGGTATTCAGTTTTAAAAAGAGAGCTGGGTCCTGATAGAATAAATCTGCCTCATCGACCGAGTTAAGTGAAAGAGGTGGTTCACAGCTTAAAAACCACTTTGGTATGTGTGGACTATGTAAGATCGAGTCCCAAGGAGTGGAGTGGCATGGCATCAATACTCCTATTGATTCGACTCGAGCCTTTTGAATTTCTGCGCGTAACCAAAGCATGCTCTCAATAACACCGCGTTGATGGTAAAAGGAAAGGTAAAAAGCCATAGGCAATTGTGTAAGTATCAAAAATATATACGCTCTTTTCCTCCATATAGAAGATGGTATTTGATGAAGCCCGTAAGAAGTGACCATAAGTAGAACAGGTACAATAGGATAGATGAACCGAAACTCTTTATGAGGCAAAAGGCTGTATACAAATACCACCCAGGCTGACATTAAAAGCAGTGGTTTTATACGGTTGTAAAGATTTGGGTTGTCGCGTATCTTATAAAGACCAAATAGTCCAAATGGCATCATGCTGGTCAATACAACTGGTAGCCCTTGTACTAAATACCAATGCCATTTATGTACGCCATAAAATAAAGAAATTCCATTAACTACGTTTACCTTGAAGAACAGATACGAAGTAATTATAGGACTTTTGAATAACCGAGACCAGGTTGACTCATAAACACCTGTATCAATCAAGACATTCAAAAATAACACAACTGAGCTACAGAGAGAGGTTAGCTACATTGCTATCAATTTGTAACAAAAATTAAAAGTTCACAGTGTAGTCATACCAGACAAACATTGCATTTAGCAATATAATAAAAAATCTTCTTTTTGACGAAAGTAATAGTTGGATACCTAAAAACATCCATATCAATGCATTTGTAGGTCGTATAACACAAGCAATCGATCCAAAAAATAAACTGATTCGATAGTTTTTTAGCCATCTTTTTGTTAAGTCAGTGTTCACAAGGCCTGGAAGCGGCCAGTAATTTAAAGCTATTACAGTGAGTATCATTTCTGCGGTATTGGATAAAGTTCTTGCTGCCATAAAAAAATTGAACCAGGAGCATAGTGTTGTAAAAAGCTGCTTAAATGTTTGAGAAGAGCAAGCTAAAGAGTTACAAGCTTTATCCTTACAATTGGCAAAGCGATTTCAGTCCCAATAATTCGTTTAGATAGAGAATAAATTGAAAAATCGGCCACTGCTGTGAAAGCTGCCTGAGTAAAACGAGGTGCAAAAACAAAAAAACTAGTTTGATCAAGTTTCGATATCTGCAAAAGCTTGTAAGTCAAAGAAATTGCAAGGGGATGAGCAAAACTTCTGATTTTTTCTCGCCATTCCCAGGTTAAATATCCATATTGAAATGTCAAGTAATGTGCCACTTCTTGACCCTGCCAGTACTCGTCTGGATTGTCATATGTTCTGGTAAAATAAGCATTGATTAAGCGAAACGTTAAACAAATCCCAAAAACAAATACTCGTGAAGAGACCGTTGATGTTTGGTTAGTAAGAGCAGACATGCATTAAAATGAAAGCAGATTGCAGAAGCAAGACACGAAAGCTCGCGCTTTTTTAATTTCCAGCAATTTTTTAAAGTTAAGCATACTTTTCTTGTTTTTAAACAGTTTATTGAACAGTATACTTTCCTTCTATAAAGTATCTATAGAAGTGTGAGGTAGCAATGCCCGATTTTTAACCTCTTATTATTGGCAGTTTACAGTACTTTTCTATTATTTTCTGACTTGAAGTTTTTCGAATTTTTGTCTGCAGGCGCAAAGTTTTTTTCAGACTAATAGAAGTTGATATACAGACTTGACGAAAAACGAAAAGCATTTATTCAGACTTTTTTTTTTACAGATATGTATAGACCCAACATAGTAAATTTTTTTTTTGGCAAACAAGATGTTTTTAAATGTTTAATCTAAAAAAATTAATCGAGTTGTTAAAACGGTTGCATTGCATCCTAAATTTTATAGTCATTATTGTTCTTAAAGACGACCTTTTTCTCTAGTATATTCTTAATCGAAAACAGAAAAGAGTATGAATATTCCTGAACTACCAATGAGATGAAAATCAAACACAGATCTTATAGCTCAGCTTCTATTAAATGAAGAAGTAACAAAGACTGTCTTGATTCAATTGAAGTTAGACCTGATTCCCGATTGGTAAAGATCAATTCTGGTTTTTAGGTAAAAACATGTCTGGCGTTTTTTTTTTCGGTTTGGATGTCAAGCCTCGAAGTGATCAATCTATGGCGGACGCCCTAAACCAATAAAAATAAGAATGTCCATATATATAGACTCAATTTAAACTATTGAGAATCGAAGAGAACCTAAAATATTTTATTTATATAAACTTAATGAAAAAAAAGAACATAACAATACAATAATCTATAGTAAAGAGAAAAAGGTGTAAGTTGCCAGAACTTACAGTGTGCTTTTTTGTCAATGTTTTTGGAAGAAAAAAAGATTCTCGAATCACACCTTCACTACCGAAGGAATAGATGAAAAGAGATGATTCGAAATAAAAAGTACATGAAAACAAATATAAAACAAGTTACTGATATATGATAAGGTTATCAATAGACAATCAGGAATTTATTCCTAATTAACTGGTGCCACATTTTTATATTACATATATGAAAACTACCATAAAAAAAAGAGTAAAACAGTAGACCAGTAAGCTCTACAAAGGTACGGGACGTAGGCAGACCATTTTCAATGTTGATAAACTCCTTGCGTTTAGAAAAAGTTAAAAATTGTTTTTTCACATAGCCGTTATAAAAACAACGCTAAAACTTCACTTTCCGCACAATGCCCTTTTAGCGAAAAGCGTTCTAGAATTTGATGTAACGGGGGGGGGTTTTTTGTAACTTTGTTTATTTTTAATCGTTTGTCCTTTTTTTCTTCTAAATACAAAAACTCTACTTCTTGTCGGTCCGACATAGTATGTGATTCCTTTTTTAAAAAAATAAAGTTGTTTACATTATGTGGTCATTAGGGATACATTTTTTTACAACTTTTTCCAGAAAAAGAAACCAAATGTGCTACAAAACTTTAAAAAGTACTTATAGTATTTTTATTTTTTAAAAGAATTTTTTGTCTTTTCGCTACCAAAGCTTCACTTGAGATACTACTTTTTTTTAAAACCAATACAATTAACATGCCAAACTACTTCCTTGATATTAATTTCGATGATTGGTCTATTAAGACAGCTTTCAAGATTATTGAAGAATATAAT